>JAVSBS010029641.1:0-73659 GCA_033124195.1 Coracias cyanogaster
TCCCCACTGGGGTACCAGCACAGATCCCAGCTGTTCCCTCCTCCCATGTAAATGAATAGGCAAATGATTATTGAAACTAATGACCATGGTTACTGGTACACAGTTGATTTCCTTTTAAATGTTTTCCCCTAAAGTTTAGCAATCTTAAGGGGTCCCAAGATCCTCCTCCATCCCACAAATATTTGAAATACTTTTGCCATCTTGAAGGCAATGGTTGTTTATTCCAGAATATATATTACAGAATATAATAAAGAAACTTAGATTTTCAGGCTAGATATAGTAAAATAATAAGGCAAAATCAGATACAGTCTTAATATGCGATGGGGGATGGCGGGAGGAAATATTTGCTGCCTTCCCTCTTCTGCCGCCTGCCAAATTGTTTCTGCTTCACAGGTCAAAGTTCTCTTTAATGTGGTGTAATAACTCGGGGTTCTGCCTGACATATGTACAAACACGCTTAGTAGTTCACATAGTTGTACAGTGATGGTGTGGAATCATGAGGACTTTGCCGAGTGCATGGTGGTTCACAGTCACGGGTGTGTTTTAGGAAGAGAAGGAAAAGTGAAGGGGAAGGATCTTGCCATAAACATATCCTGTGGTTCTTGTCTAAGGGTAGATCTTCAAAGGGTAGATGAGCTCTTTTGATGACAGAAGTTTTTGAAAATTCCTTTTTGATCTTTTAGTGTATATTTGGATCCTAAACCACATCCCCATCCCCTCCAAGAAATGAAGGCTGCTAAGAATGGGGATGTTGTGAAGCTGATCAATCCCTGTTTCTGAGGGTGTGGGTACTACTGCAGCATGGCTTGACAGCAGCACCCTCCTGTCAGGGTTCGGGCAGCATCAGACAGCTGTTTAATGGCATTTGGCACTGTATCAGACTTCTACCCGTAGCATTTTTGCTGCACGCTGGGGACATGTTTAGAAACTTCTGCTATCCAGCAATGTATCTGGGTGTCTTCACTAGTATTTTGTGTGGTGGGTCCTGTCAGCAACGTAAGCACCACAAGCTTTACGAAGGAGAGGCTGGACACTCATCGTGTGGGGTCTGCCTGGCAGATGTGTCTTGGTGGTGACCTGGGGGAGCAGAGTATTGATTATTGCCAACTGTACTGCCAGCAAAAATTTTTCCATAAGTGTTGTCTACTAAAATTTATATCTTTTAGTGGAAGGCTTAAGGGACACAGGCTCTGAAGTAGAGGCTGAAATGTAGTGGAAGGGAATGGATTTAGTAGCTGTTGTAATAGTAACTCTTATTTAGATTGTATTTTATACAAATACTATATTACACTAGGAAAAACAGATCAAATTATACTTGTGCATACAAACCCTACTTAATTCTTGTTTTAATAATGCAAACCTGGGCATAATTTATTCTGGGGTTTCTTTGGTTTGTTTTGTGTCGGTATTTTGTTTTTTTCTGTTTCCCTAACTATTATGGATTGTCTGGTTAATGGTACCTGGAACTCTGCCAGTGTCAAATATAAACTACACACTCTTTTTAACTGGCAAATTTATAAAGATTTACAAACTTGTTAGATGACAGCTCACAGAATTTTCAACAAATGCATTCTATTTTAAATTCTTTCTGCTGCAAGGAATTAACCTGAAAGGAATTCAGAAAGAAACATTTTCTTCTTATGTAATTCTTGGAATACTCTACCTGGCAGTTTATTCCCCACTTTATGTTCTAATAAGCTATATGGTCTTTCTGACTTTAAAGAGCAAACTTCAGGGGAGGAGGTTACTTAAAATTGTTGTAGAGGTCCTCAAAATTATGTGCTTCCTGGAAGCTTCAATATTTCTTTATCCTCCTCAAAATAAATGAAATACAATGCAGGAAAGCCTTAATGGGTATGTAAGTGGAGTACTAAACTGAAGGATAAAAGTGATGCAATGGGGAACTTAAAATCTATTAACTGATCTCTTCGTTGCTCCAATCACCTCGAACATGTTCCATTTTGTCATGATGGTTTTTTCATGCTAAAAATGAAAACAAGCCACAAACTAGCCTGTCAGCAATGAATGTATGAGATGTTTAGAAACCCATTAATGATAATAAATTCCCTCACGGGTTGTTAAAAGGTTAAATGCTCACCCATGCAGCACCACAGAAGGTTGGTGGCCTGGGAAGGGCAGAAGTCAGATCTTATGATAGGGGTCCTTTCACTCCTTTTCCTGCCTTCCTATTCAGGTGGACCCTGTGTAAATGGCGCAAGGTGGAAAATACAATGAAAGTATAATAGGTACCAAAAGTGGGACTTCTTGTCGTATTTTGTGTGTTGTTTCAGCATCACTATTAAAACTTCATTTTCTTGGCTGACTGTTTTCCATTACCTCTAAGTCACATCTCCAGGTCCTAGCTTAGAAGCCAACCCAAAGTGGTTCAGGGGCATGACTGTTGTATTGTGCCAAGGCAGACTCCAGAGGACAGTGCTGGGTGCTGAGGGACACAGCCCAACCTTTCTCCAAGGAAAAATCCCGCTTCTGCATTGAATGTGCTTGGAGACCGGAGCTTGCTCCGTGTCAAGCTGTGAAAATTACACTACTGAAGATTACATGAAAAAATGTTTGTTGTTGTTGTCAAAACTGTTGCAAAGAAGCTTCAGTGCTTGATAGCCTTTGTCTCTCCTATGCTTATTGTATAATTTTCAAGTTTCCTAATTTCTGGTAACAAGTATGCCTTTTGTTTTGTCATATATATCAAGATGCTAATGTTGCCTTACAAGAACTGCTCTTTTTCTTGTTGTTAATTAGGAATAAACAATCCCAGTGACTCATTTTTAAGTTATCAAGCAATTAAGCAGCAAAATATTTTTCATCCTTGAGCTTGTTGTTCCAAGCTAGATAGCTTGGAAAGCTGAAGATGACTATTAATCTTTTCTGTTATTTGCAAAAGACATTGTATCTCACCTTCTCCCTTTGTCTCCCTCCTGCCTCCTCACCCAAATTTGGTCTTTTTTCTTAGAACTGGATGATGGTCTTTGCGTTTTACTTTTCTGGGCTGGGGTGCTGATGCTGTTCTTTTAGACTAGGCCAACAGACAGATGTGACATTCTGACTGTAGCGTTTCTCTTCAGATTGCATCCCTTCATTCCTATGGAAAAATGTGTTTTGTATGGAAATATATTTGCCTAATACTTCCAAGGCCAATATCCCTTTTCTGCACTTTTTAGCTACTGCTTGGTTTTTAGTGTGTGTTTTCTGTCACTGATTAAAAGAATCATTGAAAGTACTAAATCAATGCTTGAAAGAAGAAGATAAAGCAATGAGTTGTGGGTCATTTTGTGTGTTTGATTTTTTTCGTAGTATTCAAATTGGCAAAGCTCCAATTCCAGAACTTATACTCCTTTCTGGCATCCAGTCCACAGAAGAAGTGTCCTTGAATGGGCTGGTGTGACTTATCTAGCATAAACTATACTGGTCAGCTTTCTCAAAGTGAAGCAAAATGTTTATGGCAGCCTGCTGAGAGGACACTTTCAAATCCTGTTAAGATCTTATGGCACAGTACTGCTGGCCACCTAAATAAAAAAATTGACAGAACAGCTCCGTTTATTATTTTCTGGGGATTAGTGTTGTATCCCTGCTGATTTAACATAAGTGATAAATGCACTTGGAAAAGCTCTGGTAGACGTGGTTTAGCTCAGTCTTTGCAAGACTAGGATTATGCTGATGTGATAGCTGAAGGTGCTCTGGTTATCAGTGGAATTAGGAAGAATTTGAGCATGGCAATTCACGTTGTTTTGAGATAATCTTGTAGTGCATATGCCTGCTTTTGAACTTTTCTCGCCTTGCTTTTCCTCTGGTTTAGATAAGCTCCCCACCCTGGGTGCTAGAAAGGTAAGTCAGAAATAGGAAACAGTATGAAAAAATACATATGAACACTTCTAATGTCAGAGGCAGATATTCATAAAGATGAGGGATGGAAAGAGGTTTGGTTAAAGATGATCTTAACTACAGGTCAGATACATCCAGAACAGTAAGCAGGTCCAGCCCATTCCTGTCTGGGCTAGATCCTTGTAGGTCACACGGTTTATGACTGCACTACAATTTCCCAGCTGGCTACGGTGTGTTTGTGCATATACCCAAAAGCACTTTATTCTTATTGCTTTTTGGCAGCTTGTGTCTAAGACCCGTCTCCTTGAAGATATTTGATCTGTTTGGCAGATCAAAGGCGCCTACCCAAACATGATGGCCTTGGCTATTTTAGTGCACAGCCAAGGGAGCAGTGGTAGTTGTTCCTTCCCCTAACAGTGAGGGTTAACAGTTGAAGTAATTACCAGAGATGTGGGAGATCTGCTATGCTGGAGATGGGCTAAAACTTATTCCTTGGCACAAAGTCTTACTGTGATAAGATTAGGAAATTAGAAGGAGCCTTCTGAGTATTTGACTTGTGAAAACTGTCCCAGTCATAATTTCAACAGAGAGCAAGCAAGAGTGAAAAAACCCCACCTGTCATATTGGCTGGCACATCCTCCGGAGAGTCACTGGATACCCTTAGAACCAGGTTGTGCCCGTAATAAAATTCCTAACTGTAGAACTAAAATATTTCATTTCCTGCTGAACTGCTTTGAGGTTTTTTTTCATGCTCACAGCCATAGAACAGGGATCTGTAGCATGCATGTCTTCTAGAGTTGGTGATTCACCTACATGTGTTCAGGATGAAGTATCTTAATCAGTCTTCCACTTGGGCACATCCTGAGTCTTTTGTATGGAGAGCTACATTTTGTACAGAGAGCAAACCTACTTATTACAAAAACTTTGATGCTGATAGAGGGTCCAACATCAACTGGCAATGATGGAGTTGGCATCCAAATGCACTGCCAGCAAAGCCTCCTTGATGAAAGCTAACCCTGCTGTAGCAGAAAAATTATTCAGAGGTGAAAGAATGATTTGTTCTTACTCCTTGGACAGTACTGTGTACAGTCTCCCAGTTGGGTAAGGTATGCTCTGGTTGTGTGAGGTCGTTTTGCACTGCTAGTGCTTTTGCATTCTCACATCTGAATTGTGCACGGAGCGAGTCCAACATATTTGACATAGTTGCTGTTATCAGTTTAAAACTGACTAGCATTCAGGCTTTGCCTTTATGAAAGGCATTATAAAAGCCAGATTGCTACTATTAATAACAGATGTGATCTCCCTCTGGCACATTTCAGAGATTCGGTTCACTAATCCGTTACATTACACTCTCTCGTGTTGCATTATTCTGCAAGTGGAAGAATAAAGCACAAGATACCCCTAATATTGTTTGCTTAAATACAGGGAGCTTAACTTGAATGAATTATATATGTAAAAACATATAGTGGGAGATATAGGACTGTATAGAAAAATACAATGGGAGATAAACATATATCTCACTTCTATTTGCACAGCAGAGTGTCTAGGAAAGATTAGGAAGGCCTTCTTCTAGGTGTTGTACAAATGCAATGTTAGATTGACCTGCACCAAGGGACTTTGGCATCAACAGGGAGAGTATGCTGAGATGTGGGTGTTGGGACAATGGGCAGAGAATGTAAATTCAAAGCAGTGGTGGGACTTTACACTCTCACAGGTAGCCATCAGATGACTTGTGATTGTGACAATTTGCCACATGGTGTTACAGTTCTTAAGTCCCATTTCAGGTTCCTCAATCTTCTTTATCATCCAGGACTTTATCTTTGTTAATATGTAATGTAAGTACATGTTAGATTTTTGTATATACTGTGATTAACCCCTTCTTTGGAGAGAACAAGCAGAACATCTATTAAAATAGTTTTAGTGGATGTTCCAGATTTTTAAAAAATGTGGGTTTTTTTTCTTGTTTTTAAGGAATACTGTGACCAGGGGAGATGTCATTTCTATTTGGCAAAGATAATACCTCATTTTGAAAAAAAAGTAATTATAACTCAGAACTGACTCCCTCCCCGCATGCGCACACTTTGAAGGCTCATGATGTACTTATAAGGTCCAGTTCTCTGGAAGCAAATGGATGATTTTGCCAAGATGGTGAACTTGTGAAGACAGACTTTATAGTTCTAATAAGGTGGCCCCCTGTGTTTCTTCTTGTTGTTCCTTGTGAAGAATCTAAGACTGTATTGGACAGGTAGAGGGAGGAGACTATTTTGGCTTTCAATTGAAATTCTTAGGCAGGCTGTTTTATCTCATATTAATATGTTGTCCTTTCAAACTGTAATCAAAGATAGGAATGTTTTATTCATGGCTGGGACATAATTTAAGGCCAAATGGGACCATTATGATCATCTTATCTAACCTCATTAATTATTATTATTTGCTGCTGTGGAATGAAAAGAAAAAACCAAACCCAAACCAAAACAACCAAGCTGTAGTTTCTTTCAGAAAGATCATTATAAGCCAAACACATGTTAAACTACTTACGAATACTGTGCAAAATACTTATCACAAAGCTGAAAACCTGAATGTGCTCTGTCCTGGGCTTTGTTACAAAAAACATTTTAGGTGAGTCTTGACATTTTTTGAGGTTTATCAGAGCAGTGTACAAAATAATCAAAGAAATGGGAAGGAGAAGACATTTTCAGCTTCTTTTTGCTGCAAATATTTTAGACTTTTTGAAATATCAAGCTCTATAAAAAGCTAAAGACTGATTATGCATTTGGGCCAAAAAGAGAAGAATGTGAGGTTTGTGTGATATGAAATGATGCTGAATCATACGCACTGACTGTAGCTTATTCTAAACACCGTACAGAAGCATATTTCTCTGAGGAAGAGTATTTTAACTTGCAAAATGTTGAACATTTCTGCTACTAAGTGCTTGTTATAAAATATATATATAAATTTAGGTGTATGTGGTAGAATGTACCAAGTAATACCATGTCGCTATATAAAATTAGGGTAAAGATTTCTTCTAGGCCATTGTCTTCTCTTACAATGTTTTCAGTGAACTGATTTGCATTAAGCAAGCAGTCTTCCATCTCACTTCCATTCAGTCTGTTGTAAGGATGTCTCTTGAAAGGTAGCTCAAAAAGTGAGCCCCTTTTTTTACTAATGATGATTTTCACCTTCTTTTTTATGAAGGCCAACCTGATCAGTAGCTGTCCTGCATTTGTGTATGCAGTTACATCAGCCAAAGATAAATCCCTGGCAACCTGCAAACTCCTTTTCTAAGTTGTCTCTGGTGAAGTTATTGTAACCTTGACAACAGTAAGACCTAACCCTAAGCCCCTTGCAAATGGGGGTGGGTTGATAGGCTTGGGATCTGTATCCGAGAAATAGCAGTTGAAAAACTGTTAGGTTGGCTTATCTCCAAACTGTAGCTCTATGATCTAAAACAAAGTTGTGCATCTAGGTTTAATTATCCCAATACAATTCATTATAAATCATGTACATATAAGGTTAAGTGATGTAACTTAAGATAAAACTCAGATCTGAGGTAAAAATACACTGTAAATGGTTCCACACAGCCTTAATTCTGCTCTTTGGTGGCAATAGAAAAAGCCATAATGTGCTTCTCATACAGTGAGGGCTGTGACACTTTAAAGAACCTGCAAGCAAAGGTGCACAGTAAAACCACTGCCCTGCAATCCCTGTGCACAGGTCCCTGTGGAAAGGGAAGCTTCTGGGATCATTTCACCTACCAGAGAGCATCATCCCTTTCCAGCATGCAGGACAATAGGTGTGAACTGGTGTACACAACACTGAACGGGCTAAAAAAAATATCTACGTTAAATATTAAGTGGTTTTGTATATCATGTTACCTATGTCTATCTCTTCATCTGTTCTCCAGCCTGAAATTAATTTTCTTCTCAATATCAACCCAAGATTTATTTTCTGGGTATGTATATTTGTGTATGTGGCCACACAGTTGAAGAAAACATTTCCCGCACCAGAAATGAAACTATTGAATACTTTCAAAATGTATAGCCAAGTGCCTGAAAAGCAGAGTGATTTGTTTTGACTTATTTATCAGAGAAATTGGTAGAGTGCAAGTGAAGCATTTTATCTTAAGCATTTTCTTTCATATCAAAATGTGAATGAAGTATAACTTGTTGCACTTGAATTCTGCATCCAGAAATTAATTAGAATTGGAATTAGCCTTTTATGGTGCTTTTTCATTTCAAAAAAAACCACAAAAAACCAACCAAACTGGTTTCTTTGTTTTGTTTTAAATCTGTTTTTCCTGTGGAGACCTACACAGAGGCTTTCTGACAAGATTCGTTACTGCAGCAATGTTCTGAGGTACTTCCATTGTATCTGGAAATACGCCTTGGTCTAGGAAACAGGTGAAGATTAACTCACTGGCATCAAGTTAGGAACTAATCTAGAAGGTCCATGCAAGGTTTAGCATCCTTGGCATGTGTGTTTCTAATGGCTAAAGCAACATAGACCAAGGAGTAGAGGAAATGGAGTAGGGTAAAGCAGAGGAGGGAATGGAGAGCATGGTACACTGCGTGTACTTTCTCTTCAAAATCATTTGCATCAGCTGCAAACCAGTTTGATTAGATGAGAAACTAAACAGACTGCTGAGAGATGATGTAGCAGTGAAATTCCTTAAAATCTTTCCTGGAAAGATTGGAAACACAGGATAAAATGGATCTCAAGGCCTATCGAGCAGAGTTCCCTGTCATCACAGACTCTGTCACTTAATCCTTTCTAATCCCATAATTAGTTTTCTTTTGTATTTAGAGGTTTCATTTTCCCGCTAATTTGCTTAAGTCATTGTTTGTCTTCCCGTCCCTAACACATTTATTGCCATCTTTTTGAGATCCTAAGTACATTTTTGCTGTAACTGGCGTTGGGATGCTGGAGTTTATCCTCAAAGATCAACGATCAATTTTTATTCAGCATTTTTATTTCTGTAGCATAGACGGCATTGCTAGGAAGTGTATAGAAAAGAATTCTGATGTGAAATGGAACAACTGATTCAAATGGGAGTTCTTTGTGCTCTATAAATTGTAAATTCTATATATTATGAAATAATACTGTTTGTGATACCTACCATGTCATGTGCTGAATTGCTCTAGAGAAAATTTAAATTTATTATATCTTCTCTTGATACTTAGAGATTATGTATTGTGTTAATCAGTTACTGTTTCATCACCATCAAAAAGTTGAATGTGATTTCCAAACCCTTTTATTCTGTTGGCTGTCATTTTAAGGACACTTAACCACAAAGCTATCATGTGTAAGACAGTATCTAGAAAAATCTTGTGTTTTTCTACTTAGCAGAAATAATTGGCCCTTGATAACAAGCGCTGCAGTCACACCCACAGCAGCACAGGCAAGGAAGCTGCCCATTGCAGGAAATGAAGCAAAGCTATTGGTAGCTATGGTTTGTCCTGTTGTCATGGGTCAGGGGTGCTGCCAAGACTGGAATCACAGATACTATTTCCTCTGCGGTAACCTCTCTGTTCTGATTTCCGAGCTGATGTTGAGCAACATTTGTGACACCGTTTCCACTTGTGTTTACTTTTTGGTGAGCAAAGATCATGTCCTTTTTTTTTTTTTTTTTTTTTTGCTATTTGAAACTTAAAATTGCTTCCTGGCTGTTCTGCTCAGCCTGTACTGATTTTAATATTGTAGTGAATTCAGAGTACGAGAGTATGAGCAGAAAAATATCCCTGTCAAAAGCTCTTTTATCTTTTTTTTTTTTTCAGTTTCTTGTTTTTCAGTCAGTGAGCAGAGAGACACTAATTATTTGATGATGGTTGATGATTTTGAGAAAGGAACAGAATATCACAGGGAAGTGTCCAGCAATAGGGAAAGAAAGGAAAGAAGCAAGCAAGGCTAGTGCAGGGTTCAGAAGAGTAAACCGTAATCTGAACTGGCTGAGGGGAGGTCAGATGTCTCTGCTTAGCAATGTCCTAATTAGTAAAGCTACTGATGAACTATGAGAGCAATACTGCTGGTCTGATGTTAATCACATGAACCTAACTCACTTAATTGGATTGCGTTTGGCACTTTGCAAATAGTAATTATCCAAAGAGGTTATTTAGCAGCAACCATGTTTTAACTCTACAAAAGACTGTTTTTTTTTTTTTCTATCATACTGCTCTTCAGTAAAATAAGTCTCTTTCAAGAAGTTTGCTTCTGTTCAAGTTTAGATGGCTTAAATGGTGATGGCTATTGATACTTATTTTTTTCATCTTAAATCAATATTTTCTTATAAAATCTGGCCCATAGAGCGTTTTTACAGTTTCTAAAGAGGTGAGATGTAAATGGAAGAATGTCGTCACAAGGTAATGGTCTCCTGCTGTTTCAGAAAAACAAAGCAGAGGAAAGTTATTGATTGCAAAGCAGGGAGAGCTTGACTGTAGGGCAGTGGTTGCAAGATACTCTTCATTTCTGTTAGTTTAAATGCATAATATAGATTTATCCATTTTGTTATAGGGGTGTTTGTGCAGTAGTGATTACTGCACCATTACTATTTTTATTCTCTTTGGGCTATAAAACAAACTGTCTGATTTGGATTTGCTAAGGTAGAGGACCTAAGACTCTCCATTTCCTCTGTGTCATTCAGCAAATTGGGCTACCTCCTCCATAAGGCCGTGTTAAGAAACATATTACCATCATATTACTTTAGGCTGTATGTTTTTGTGGCATTCAAGGATCAGGGAAAGTTTAGTGGACTCTGTCTGCTCTGGGTTCCTGAGCAGGCTTTCTCTCTTGCTTTTGTGTTCTTATCAGTGTATCTTGACTTCTGGTTTCTGGCCATCCAGCCCAGCATCTCTTACATGGCAACTAGCCCAGGCTGTAAGCTTTCTCTTTTTGATGGCGAATAAAGCAATTTCGAGAGTATTCCTAGTGCCTTCAGGAGAGAGGAGATTACATTCCTAGCAGCCAATGTGAAATCTCATCTCTCAAATATTGCTATTGTTTGTTTAAACAAATGTCCTACCTGGTTGTTGCTACCTGTAGGGTGGCTGAGGTAGAGCTGTCCTTTCCATCTTCTATTTCTTTTTAAATTTTCATTTGCTCATGCTTAGAGTGTTTGGTTGTAAATATTTGTGTCTGTAGGGTGAGCTGCTTAAAAGCTGTGAGTATTGGTGTAAACTGGCTCCCACTGAAACCAGCGATGAAGCTCCCATAGTGGCACCAGTGGGAACAGTTAAACTGCCTGGTAAATCGTGCTGGTACAGCTTCTCCCAGAGATGCTTTCCCAGGAAGTGACTACCTCATGCAGTGCACCAGTGAGCAGAGCTCTCTTGAAGAGCTACAGGGATGTATGCCTTGTACTGAAGCAGAACTCATTAGTTCAGCTCATCAACATGATTTCCCTGTGCTCATATGGTTTTGAGGATACATCTATACAGCTTCTTGCCGTCGTTTGGTGCACCAAGTTACTTGGTACTTGCCTGGATGTCTGTAATGCAACACACTGTAATGCAACACTTGCAGCAGAAAGCTGCGTTCCATCACTTCGATACCTGTTTGTTTCTGGATGACAACTGGATGTTTATTTCCACAAAAGGCAAATACCTTTTTTCTTTCTTTCTTTTCCAGAAAAAAAAATGAAGATGACAGCTGCCATAGCAGTTCTGATAGGCTTCTTCTATTCTCAGTACTATCCAAATCTGTTTTTTTTCATATACAAAACCCAGAATTCCTCTTTCAGATCTACAAAGAGGATTTTAGTGGATTGTGAATATTTATGAAAGAAACCCAGCAACAGTCAGCAGGTAGAGAACCACAAAAAGACTTCTGTTTCATTTCTGTGTCTGGTCAACACACTTCTTTTTTTTTTCCGAAAGAAAAAAGGTTCTACGAGCTTAAAAAGTTTATCTTGTATTTTAACACAACGTTGTTAAAAAATAATCTGAGGATTTTTCCAGAACAGGTGTTGAAAGAGTTCTGCATAAAAGCAATAAAAGTTAGTAAAACAAACAAAATCAAGAATTCCACCAGTTCCTTTATTTGGCTTTGCTCTTTCATCGTTTTTGAAGAAAGCAAAAAATGATGCTTTTCAGTGTGGTTAGTTTCCTATAAAGCAAGTGGCCATGTACACACCTGCCTGCTGTTTCTTAGGTTCCTCTCTACTCTGGTCCTTGCTGACTGAGCTGCTTCTAATGGGATTGTTCATCCTTTTGCTGCTGGAGATCTATAGCCTTAGATACATGCCTAACTATACCTTCCAAGTACCTTAGACTAAAACAAACCTTTAAGTAATCTAAAGGATGGGGGGCATGGAAAAAAACCCTTAAATGGTGGATCAGATCCCCAAGACATGCTGAAATCTCTGCCTCTTTCCTGACCATCTGCGTGGCTAACCTGGCCACTGCTTATTCCTAATCAAAGTGCCTTGATTTCTTGTCCGCGAAACCTGAGCAAAGTGAGGGCACGGGAGAGAAGACGAGCATCTGTTTTGTATGGTAAGCAATCGCATCTCATCCTAACGGAGGGATTTAGCTGTTGCTTTGCTGTCTGCTGCCCCAGTTATATATCCCCTGACTCCTCAGACAGCTACTGGGCATCTGTGTCTAGATGCATTTTCTTATTTTTAGGTATCTACCTTTCATTTTTATCATGTATTACAAATCTAATCCAGTCCATGATATTTCAAAATAATTTCTCACAGAAGCATTTGAAATTCCTTACAAAAGTAGATGTGAGGAAGGGCCATGAGAGGTAATAATAGAATAATGTCAAGGACTTTGCACTTCCTTTCATCTTTTTTTTTTTTTCTTGTTAAATTCAGCTTGCTATTTCTAGGGAAGGTTTCCTCAAAAACATGTGGACTTTGGTCTCCAAGGATAAAGTGCAATAGGACCAAGTGTGATCTCTCTTGACACATTACTCTGTAGCTAAGGTCCTGCTTTTGCAAATGATCTGTCATCAGATGATGAACATCTGATCATCTCCAGCTGTGGGATCTCTGAGACGTATGATGGTGTGTCTGAAATGCAGTGGATTAGCTGCTTTTGAGTTATTGATGAGCACAAATACCAGAACAACCTACTCCCCACAAATTCCCCCAAGTCCCCTCCTGAAGAGAGGAATGAAAAGATTTTAAAATTTTAACATATGTATTTGCATGTAACAGCTTTTATTGTAATATTGCTTAGAAAAATCTGGCATTTTGAGAACTGGCCAGTCTCAAGCATTTTCAAGTCCACATGTACCATACAAGACAAGCTGTGAATCCAGTGGGGCAGCTGCTACCGCTGACACCATTTCCATCCTCAAGTTTAGTGCTGAGGTCAGTATGAGACGGGCCTTACTGACCCTTTAGGCTAAACTCTGGAGCAGGTTTAAGGGCAGTGATGTGCTGAATGTAAATGCTATGTCATAATATGTTTAGCATAGGGCAGTAAGAGAGATAAACATAGCATGTAATATATAGTTCTGCATTAATCTGCCACACTGTAGGAAACCAGGTAGGAATCAAAAGCAAAGAATTTGAGCACCTTGAGAAAACAGCGTCTTAATGTAAAAGTAAACACTCCTAATTAAAATTATAAAATACTTCTGCATTTTCCAATGCTGTAAGTGTATTGGATTTATTTTTTTATATATAAATCTGTACTGAAAACTACTGACGTGATCATAGGCTGCTCCTTCATTAAGTAAACCACTATTTTTCCCTGTGCCCAAAGCAGACAGGCTCTTGAGAGTAAGAAATAATTAGTGGCAGAGAAGCTGTAGTTGTAGGTAACATTTTTGCCTTCTTACTATAAAAAGGATAACCTATATGTTAAGAGAAAAGGACACTCACACAATAGAAATAACCAGCACATTAGGAAGCATTGCAAATGGATCAGATGCCGCACACCAAGCATTGGAACAGGTAGTTCAGAATTGTGGGATGGAAACAAATATGACCCTCACCCTAGCAGGCTTCTGGACAGGTATAACCTAATTTGTGTGAACGTGCATGTGTAGAAGTGCTTGTCTGGGCAGGGTCTGGGTTCGCAGAGCCCCTAGGGTGAAGTAATTGCCATTCTTTGTATGGTGATGCCCAGGGACCACTGCCAGAGCCATGGGCTCCCTGGGTGAGGTGGTAAAACACCAGCTGTAGAAGACCGTCTGAGCTAGACTGCTTTGTTGTTACGTTTTTGTCTCTCGACTGAATTCAGTAAAATATGTTGGCACAGGGTTCTGAGGCACCTGGGGTCAGTTCAGTCAGAGTGGGGACAGGGTTTGAGGTAGCAGTATAGTAGTGGGGTAGTGGGATATATTAGACAGTGACACAAAATAATACAGGAAATATTTAGTTGGTGTTAACCAAACAGAAGCATACCTTCCTCCTAACCTTGAACACTAAGTTCAGTTCTAGTAGCATTGCAGCAGGAGGACATGGCAGAAATAGAAGAGATTTAGAGGGCAATGGAAATTACTAGAGGCAGAGGGGCTACCAAGCAAAGAGATATTTATAAGGCTTGCCTGACCTAGTTAAGGAAGGAGAACACAGTAAAAGATGTTAGTGGTGTATGAAATATGAACTGGTATGGAGAAGCTCGATCAAACGCTTAGCTTTTTCTCATAACAAAAGAACAAAGGAATATTGAAATTAAAAGGCAACAAATTTAAAACAGACAAAGAGAAACACATTTTCATGCAACATTTATTCAATCTATAGAAGTTGCTGAGGCAGGATGATGCTGTTGCCAATAGCTCAGTTAGGTAATAAAAACGATGAGATGCACATGAAAAGGAGTTCAGTTACACAAGCCAGGACAAAAGTTGCATTATATGAGCAATTAATCAGGCTTCAAGGGAAAAATAATGATCAACTGCTGGGTGCAGGAAGAAATATCTAAGCCTTGAGTTCTTAGAGGCAAAACTCCTAAATTCTGTAGAATTTGGTCTAATTAATGCCTGTGTGATTGGCTTCATCATTCCGCCCTCTCCACATGATTGTATGATTAGGAAAAAGTATATTTAAATAAATACTGCTTGGTGCCTAAACACAGGATTTAGTGCTTCAAAATCTGTCTCTCCTGCTTCCATTCTTCGGGAAAATGTTCTTGTGAAAAAGCCAGCTAACACTCGGCTTGATGTACCATAGTTATCCTGCCCTGTGATATTAAAGCCAGTTTACACTAGCAGTTTTGATGGGGCCATACTTTTACAGAACAATTCTGGGCAAGGATCTGGGTATGAAGTCCTGTGTAGAGTCATGCTAATAGATGAGGCTTCCTGCAGGAATGCAAAGCCATGGGGGTTGTATAGTAAGAGGAGAATATTTATTAACATATTTTTGCTCCTGGGCTGCACAAGCTCTGTCATGTTGATATGATACCAACATTTTAATTAGAAAATTCCAGAATGGAGGCTTTTAGCAGTTATATGCTGTGGTATTATCCTTTTATTAGTATAAAAAATTGTATTTACCATTACCTACCCATGATGCAAAATCCAGTGAAATTACATTGGGTGAATATAGACCTTCCTGCCTGCAGTGTGTTATTAATAGCTAGTGCTGAAAATTATTTTGAAAGAAAAGCCACACTATTCCGGTTTTTCACAGTATGCTTGGAATAACCATTAAGTGAAAAAGGATCTGTCTCTTATTGTCTCAGATCTCCTTTTATATTACCCTGCCTAAAATTTGTTTAAAACATAATTGCTCCACATTCTATGATTGTATATAGCAAGTATTTTTGAAACCAAACTTCCATCTGTAAATCCCTTTTAAAATTTTAAAGTATTTTTCTCATGTGGATGTCACTCATGCTGGCAGCTTTGCTATGATGATCAGTAGTAATTTAGCTTTCTTCCTCTAAAAAGACTTTTCAGGACCTCATTTTGCATATTCTTTTGAAATGAATGGATATAGAAGTTGATGTGATTGCTTGTGTACAAACATCCCAAAGGTAAAATAGCTACCACTAGATTTTCTTTGTAAAACAGGAAGTTTCATGTTTGATGGGATGCTTATTTGCATTTGATAACTGACAGTTTCTTCTCCCAGCTCAAAGTCTCAAAACCTTTATTATCCTGCTATTGTCTTGCAGGTCAGAGGCTACAGAACAAATAATTTTGATAAATGTCAATAGTTAATTTAACTCCCATTAAAATTTTCTATCTCGTAAACCTTAAATTAAAGACTAATGGCATCTCTTTTATTATTCTCCATGGCAGTAAAACCAGTGTTATATCTGGCTTTGGCTCTCAGGGAAAGGATGAAGCGACTTGAAAAACCATTGCAAAAATACAGGGGCAGAGAGCAGTGGCCTACTGCTTTTCATGATTACCTGACACTCTGCCCAGTGCTCTCGGTAAGAAGAAGGCTGATCTGCTCAGCTGTATCCTGACCCTGCCCAGCAGCCGATGGCCTCGCAGCATGGCTGGTCTCCTTTGCCACAGGGAGTCACGCAAGTAGTCAGACATCTCAGAGCTGTTTGAAATGCCTGAAGGTATCGCTATTAGTTGCAGCCAGCTATAGTGAACCATGCAGGAAGTTTTCTCACCTGTTGCCACATTGAGAATGAAAAGTAATTTATTTTTTTTTTAATGACACGCACAAGCAGAATGGGCATCCCGTTCTACCTATCACACAAAAAGTTGAATTCATATTGGAGCCACCTAATTCCTGATGAAATTCTAGGTCCGTTCACTGATGGTGGGCTGGAATTAATTTTTTTTTAAAGGGTTTTAGCCATTGCCTTTGTGCAGTACCTGCCTCTGCTTTGAAGAACTATATTCTCAAGCTCTGTCCTTCTTAAAAGGAACTAATGGAGTCCCAGCATGCTGGGGTTTGGAAGGGACCTCTGGAGATCATCTAGTCCAACCC
The DNA here is from genome assembly GCA_033124195.1 of Coracias cyanogaster. NCBI lineage: Eukaryota > Metazoa > Chordata > Aves > Coraciiformes > Coraciidae > Coracias > Coracias cyanogaster. Next base: position 16,688 of record JAVSBS010029641.1, read on the forward strand.
ACCTGGCAAAGCAGGTTCACCCAGAGCAGGTTGCACAGGAACGCATCCACATGGGTTTTTAGTATCTCCAGGGAAGGAAACTCCACAACCTCTCTGGGCAGCCTGTTCCAGTGCTCTGTCACCCTCAGAGAAGTTTTTCTTCATCTTCAGATGGAACTTCCTGTCTCCTAGTTCATGCTCATTGCTTCTTGTCTTGTTTCTGTGTGCCACTGAAAATAGACGGGCTCCATCCTCTTGACACCCACCCTTTAGATGTTGACAGGCATTGACAAGATCCCCGCTCAACCTTCTGACTACACAGCCTCGGGTCTTAGCCTTTCCTCATAAGAGAGGTGCTCCAAAGGTGCTCTAAAAGAGTGATCCACAAACCCCTGTACAATAGAGACAAGAATGCTTGTGTGGAAGGAAGAAATCTATAGGAAAAAACAAACAAACAACAACAAAAAAAACCCAAACCAAAAACTAAGGGGACTGGGAGGACATGGACAGGGAGCCTAATTTCCCACTGGCACCTCTGATTTTGTGACTTCCCTATAACTATGGCAAACTTGGAGTTTCCAAAAGAATAGGAGGTGCTTTTTTCAGTTTAATAGATAATATTTTAAATCTTAATGTTAGGGTCTACTTATTTATATTGTTGGCCACTTAGAAACTGTGAGTCTAAGCACGTGAGCAAGTCACTGTCTAATAACATGCGCTTACTTTTCACTGAGAGTTTCATTCACGGTGGGTATTGTGGAAGAGTCATAAGTCCATGATTCAGACTGAAGTCATGAGGTATGACTATAGATCACTTTACTTGATTAGGAAAGTGCTATATGCTACTGGGAATGCAAACAAGTAGTGATGGGTGTTTGTGTGACTTGCCCTCCCACAAACTTCATGGAATGAGGCTGACAGCGCTGTTAGCAACTACAGTCAGATCTTAATTTTTAATGTCGAAGTTATTTTAGAATTTATTTCTTAGTCATCAAAGGTTTTAGGTTACCTACACTTGTTGAAGGTCTAGCTGGTTATTTTGTATTTTATTTTTCTATCTTGAAAAATAAATATTAGGCAGAGCGGAAATCTTCTTCGGCTTTTTGTGTTTAATGTCACACATTGTGAAGAACTTTGTGGGTCCTTGAATCTTTACTGAGTTTTTTAGAGTATAATAATTAAAACAGTTGAAAGCTAAGCAATGTTCTGCATTAACACATCTGTATATTAGCCTTAAAGTGAGTTTTGTTTTTTACTGGAAAGATCATTTTGGTAGGACTATCACTCTGTACTAATAATCTGTGAAAAGTTTTTACCAAGTTTGTTTTTCTCCTTGAAGAAATCATAAATATTTGATGTAACTAGGTTTAACTCAGGGTCATGTAGTCTTGATTTTTCTTCTCTGTTGAGATAGCTTACTTGATAAAGCACATGAGTTCAGAGATAAAGGCTGAGCACAAAGGAAGGAATGTTGTTGTGAATGGTTTTAATGCCACAACTTTACTATAACTGATGTTATACCATTTTCTCGTTGCCTCTGCAAGTGCCCAGTGATGATGCAAGATTTCATTTTTCTCTTCTCCAAGCCCACACATTCTTTTTTGACAGACTGCACCACATTCATGAAATGAGGATGAAGCTCTCAGTGGAGTGTTGGAGCAAATTTGTTTTGTGAATCTGAAAGGTCTGAAAGAGAGAAGCTTTATTTGTCTGCCTCCAATGTGTCTCTATTGAGTTGCTAGTGGGTCTTTAGTGTTTTTTTCCCATGTCTTTTTCCTGCTTCAGTCTGTTCATGGGTTCAAGGTAAGCAGAGTACTCCACAGTGTAATTGATTTGTTGTAGAGTCCAGGAAGAGTTGAAGAAAATATGAGCAAAAACCCATCTAAGAAAAATAACTATGGGATTTGGAGGAGACAGGTGGAGAACTTAGTTCCTGTACATGTGCATCCTGTTGGTACCACTTTCTGTACTTTCCCTGCTATTCAGGGAGATCCTCATCAACTGAGGCTCTTTAACTCCTGGAAGATCTGAGTTCTCAAGCACATTATCCATGTACCCCATGTCCTATAGCAGAACTGATCTCAAACGGGTAACTTGATTGGCTGTCTGTGGCTTGCTTTTTTTTTTCTATTGACATACAGGAAGAATTTTTACAAGGTGGAAAAAATATCAGTGGATTTAATTGTATTTTTTCTGTTTCTTTTAAAATACAGCATTATGGTGGCATTACATTTTCAGGATGCTTTGAGTGTTTGATCTGAGAATGAGAAGACCTCATAGGCTTTGGAATAAAAATAACTGATATGGGAAGGGGATGAAAAAATACTACAGAAATTTTGTAAAATATTTTAATATTGTGGATGAAATATTTTTTTGAGTAACAAGTAGGACTACAGTTCTCTTGGGGTTTGAGCCTTTCTTTTCTAATGTATCAATTCTTTCCTCTTTTGAAATATCCAGGGAAAGTGCTAAGGTAGCTACCTTACTCCACAATCTATTATTTGAAAACAGGCAATTAGTAGAGCAAATAATTTAATATTAGTTGACAGATCATTAGGCTGTAATACAAAAAGTAAGAATAAGCAGGAGCCTAAGGAAGCAGTAGCTATATTTGGAGTTAAGGAAAAAGATCTTAATAGTGAAGCATGGTAATAGCTAGAGGACAGGCACAAAAAAGCAGAAAATTGCTGGTATACAAAAAATTTGGACTGTCTCTCGCCACTGAAGCTGAGTCAGCTTGAATCTGAACACTAATTGGCACTCATAGGCTGCTCTCTCTACTGCTCCTTCATGACCTGGACCTGTCTTGGGTGATGGTATGTGCTGAGTACCTGAGTGAATGACAGCTACGATGGGCAGATTTGGGCCTCATTTCCCAGAGGGCTGGGTCTTCATTAGGAAAAATGTGCTTTGAATGGCTGAAAATAGTCAAGTCCTGGTGAAGATAAAATAGCTGGAAGATTTAACGTGCCAAGATTAGATTTGTAAGTCCTCCTGTTTCAGGAGGGAGGAAATGGGAGGATGTGTGGCAGTGATGGGGGTACAACTCAGAGCATGAGACTCAAACAGGAATTTAATGAGATTGAAATAGGAAGCTGGACAGTCCCATGAGTAGCCTTTTTAAATAGAAATTTTTCTTTTAAGAGTGATTTAGGGCCATCCTAAATGTACAGTCAAACTTCTTTGCTTTCTATATCACATAATTCAGAGTATGGGAACAAAGCTCATACAGTTGTTTCATCATGAAGAAGGAAAGGAAAAAGAAATACCTACCCTACATGTCAAACTGCTGCCAGACTTGTGCGTGATGACACATGTACAACTGGTCTGTAAACCATCCCAGTAGGTAACAGCAGCAGCAGGAGACAAATGCCCTCAGACAGGGAAAAGGGGATCTGTGTTTTTCTTTGGGGAATTTATAATGACATCACAGCAAAGACTGGGCTGGAACGAATAACTAATTTTCACTCTAAATCAATAAAGTTCATGCTATTAGTAATTTTGGAGGGAGGTAATTTTATACAAGACAAAATCCCAACTGAACAGTCACTACCTAAAATGCAGTTTCCTAAGTACTACCTTTTGATTTTGGTTAGCTTTTGATTATAACTAACAATAGTTATAATAATAATTTTTCAAAGCAATTTTTTCTTTCACATTTTTTAGGAAAAGGCAAAAAAACTTTTAAACTAAAATAGGCTGAAAGTTTGTTCTTTCCTTTTTTTAAGGGTTCATTCAGGATGCTTATGTTCTGTTAAACATTCTTCTCTTCTCTCCCAATATTAAAGGTTGCCTTTAATTACTATCCATTTCTTCATGGCAAATTGTAAAATCTGTAGTGGTGATTAGAACAAATGTGAAGTATTCTGTACTTTCTCAGAAACCTGGATTTTGAGTAGTTTAGAATAATATGCAATTCTTGAATATTATTTAATTATATGTGACATTTGGGGTTTTTCTTTGAACAAATTCCTAGGAAAATAGAATCACTGCTCTCTTTCTTTATAAAGTCCCCATCCTGAAAATACATTTGCATAACAGTTTAGTAGCTACTCAGGATTTACAAACTATATATCCTGCCGAGTTTGAAGTGTGTTTTTTAGAGAGGCCATTTGAGATATCTTCTAGGTTGCTGACTGGATATCTAGTTATGTGAGATTATTCTATAGACACAGTTTAGTATAAATCTCATTAAAAATTATATATAAAACACATATCCTTCACTTAAAATAAGGACATGGAATTCTAATTACATGTTCTTACTGGCTTTGCATTGAAAAATAGAGATAAACATAGATTTATGGAGGAAACACATCTTAGCTGGAGAATAGGTGAAACAAACTTGATTAGTGATGGAACCTGTCCCTTCAAAATCTGATATAGCATAAATATAATACAGCATTTGTGGAAAAAAATGGGAGTGATCTTTTGAGCTAAATGGTAGCTGACAAGGCTAGGAGCTTTCAGCAAGACTATTCCCTCTGGTTATTCTCATTTATTATTTTTTTTTCTTTTGCTTTCTATTGCCTGTATGTACATTTATGATTGTATCAGAGAAGTCCCAGATTCCAGCAATACCTTCTGGCAAGGTTCAGCTGCTTATCTGTCCCTCCTCTCTGTCAGACGAGATCTCTGCTTATGGAGTGTGTATAGGTGCTCTCAGGAAACAGCTTGTGCTGGGATTCATCTCACCTGACTTCAGATGTCTCTGGGGTTGATGCCTGAATCAGAGGCAGTCAACCTAAATTCCCTGTGTAGTCAGAGGAGATAAAAGTGCATTTTTAGTATGCGATTCCCTCGATTCATTTTCAGCTCCTTCTGACCTGTGCCCTGTTTCTTTTTATTGACTGTAACAGAAGTCCAGGAGGTTATAGGGTGCCAGATGTAGGTATACACATCTATATACATGTAGGGAGATATTGCAGGCCAGGATTGATGGGGCTCTGAGCAACCAGATCTTGTTAGATGTCCCTGCTGATGGCAGGGCGTTGGGCTAGATGACCTTTGAAGGTCCCTTCCAACACAAACCATTCTAAGATTCTATGACATCTTCCTTGTCAGAGGAATGACGCATTTCTGTACAGTAATTGACATTTTTAATGGGTGTTGTCCATGTGTATTTTATGAACAGCTTGCTTTTACTAATACAGGAGAGGGGAACAGAGAAGGAGGGATCTTATAACACCGATTTTGGAAGAAATTAGATGATATAAATAGGTAAACAAATTATTTCCCCTAGATTTTAAGTTGAAACTGACATTTTCAAACACAGCTACCTTTGCTTGTGCTGTTTTGAGATGAAGTGCTGCTTGTATGTACAGAATGAAGCATAGCCACAAAGCAGGAGACTGAATTGGGATTAGAGATGACTGAAAATTTCTATTGAGTGGAGGGAAAACAGGGATGCTCTGTACTTCTGGTTTCAGTTGATGATGATCAAAACTTCCTTGACTTTTAATTTGTGAGCTATAGAATTATCTTCTTCTACAAAAAAAAAAGGTAAATCAGACAGCTCTGCTGAAATACTGTCTCAGTGCTGGAACTTCCTGAGATCGTTTAAATGGAAAACATTAATCAGTACTTTTTTTTATATAAAACCAATATTTCAGGCCACAGAGATTTACCCTTTGTGCCTAGAGTGAAGTTTATGCCCAAGTTTATACTTGAATTAGAGGCACCTGATTTGGTACAAAAATCTGTTACGGCTGGTTCTGAGTGGCTTATGCCAGACTTTTTTGAAGATGCAGTTCCCTACAGTTCCCCACTCTGTCACACATAAAAAACAAGTTCTTGTGTTTTAATTGCATTCTGGATTCATGTAAAAATTTTACAAAGCTGCTAGCTAATTTAATGCTTAGTGTAAATATTATTCATAATGATACTCTTGTGTCAAAATTATCTTCACCACTAGTTTCGCTCCACCACCTTAGAGAAGTATATGAGCTGTTGATGAGTGCCAGCATTTTATCAGAGACCTTTGCGGTTTTCCAGAAGCCTTGACTTCTGGAGGGGAGACCCTCATATTTTTATTAGAAAAAGAGAAGACCGTGTTTTAGATCTCTTGGCTCAGCTGTTGTGCAGAAAAAGCCTGAAAATACAAGCTTAATTTCTCCTCAGCATCCAGACCCACAAGACAAAGGGATCCATCATGAGAGAGGTATTTTTAAAAGGCATTTGAGGAAGGGGATTCTTTCTGCAGGGGTAGAGGCTAATGAATTTATAACGGCAGGAACTGGCAAGACTGTCTGTGTTCTGGAACGGAATTCAGCCTGTGCAACTGGAGTCACAGAAATGACTTCTCCCTTTTATCTTGTGTGTGACAGCTAACAATTTAATCTGCTCTGTTTGTTGTGCAGGTTGGATGCTCTTCCTGGTTTGTGGATTACAGGGGCAAGAAGTGCCTGTACTTGAGAAAGAGTTACTCTGATCCTCTTGATTGTTTGTGTGTTATAAAGCAAGATAATCTTACAGATATTAAACAGATGCATTTAGATTCTGAACAATTTGACACTCAGCAGTGTGCTGGGTGTTCTGATCACCTGGTTGCAGGTCCATGTGTCAGTTGGAGGTCACCTTAACAAAAGAAGGTGTTATATGAACAATAACTCGGCATGCCTTTTTGATCAGTCATTTATGCAAAGTTACTTCTCTTTCAAAGAAAATTCTTGCTGAAGTATGAAAGGTGAGGTTTGCAGGAGTCTTGGCTGATTGAGGGTTGACTATTGTGTAAAAGAGCATTGGGCATGACCAGAATCTCTTCCATTCCTTATATCTCTTATGCTAGTTTGTAAAACTTGAGCAGGAATGTGTGAGCAGGGATAAATGGACTGGAAGGGACAGGAGCTGGATTTTCTTCAGTGCCTGTTTGTCCCTGGTGGTATAACTGTTGGCAAAATGAGCAGTATCTTCTCCCCTTTGAGAAAGAGGAGAGATGATAACTCCTTCTGTAATAAACATTTGTTTCCTTTGAACCCAACCTCCTTGCCACTTCAGTTGCCTCTTTCTCATCATCTCCATGATGAGAGTTTAGTTTCAGCTTGGTTGTTGGTGGACGGAGAGAAAATGAGCTCTCACGTCCAGGAGGGAGGACCAGGCTGGCAGATGTGTAGCACTGCTGGCGGTGAACTTTGTCTGGGTTCAGCCATCAGCTGCTGCTGGCACCACTAGAAGTTTTAGAGAGGCTGGGGCTGGTGGCACTTGAGTGCAGATGGAGGCTTAATCCTCAGAGATGTGTGTCAGGAGGGCCGCTGAGGCTGTTCCCGCCCTGCCCTCATCCTTCCTGAAGAGCTCTAAGGGCTGCTGCTATGTGAACCCAAACCTTCCCCAAATTACCCCCTGCTACTCCCTGATCCCCAGCACAAAACAGCTGCTCGCATTGGCTTGCACAGATGTGTGCTTGTGAAGGAGTGCAGGCCTCCTTCATATCGTATCACACTCTTTCTTTGGGTTAGGACCTTTAAAAGTAGGTGCTTCAGTATTCAATCACTGGCTCATCCTCTCTGCATCTCTTTTTTTTTTTTTTTTTTTTGCTTTAAGGGTATCACCTTGCATGAAAAGAGGAAATGGACAACTGGCACTGTTGGAATTGTCACGCAAATTAGTATCATATAATTTCCCTGTTTATGTTCAGAAAAACTGATTTATCTCAGTTTTATTATTCAGGCGGTGTGAATAAAATCTGTCAGCATAACAGAGCACTCTAGGCATGAATAGTGTGCTTGAATCCATGGACTCATTAAATAAAGGATGAAAAGAGCGTGCTAATCCAAAATCAGATTGTCATGTCTGCAGTGAACTGGATACTCAGTTGCCTCTGTCTCTTCTGTGCTTTTCAGGGAGTCTTTAAGTCACAGGAGAACCACATTTGCTTGCCAACAGTTTGCTTTCAGTTTCTAACCCCAAGGTAGAAATTTTTACCCTCATTTGTTCTCATTAGTATGTCTCTGATACAGAGATTAGATATCCACATGGTTAGAAAGAGATGTGGCTTTATGCAAAACAATTCCTTCTCCTGGAAGGGTGGTGGATTAGTGTTGTCTAGCTCCTTGGATGGCACTATCTCGTTCTCCATCTATTTTCCTCAGATATTGCACTGTCAGAAGAGGGAGCGCAGTGGGAGCATCATCAGTTGAGAACATTTAGTCTGGATAATTTTGATTTTGTGGCTTAACATACAGTGGTTTTAGGGCTATGTATAAAACCAATGAGGCATATAGACTGTTAGAGGTTCTGAAGGTCTCAGGATGTCACTTAATTTTTCTGGAAATGAATCAACTGGGATATGAGTGTAAATCTGTCTTCTCATCAGTCTCTGTAGCATAGTCCTTGTGCTTCTGAGCAAAATGTTTGACATTTCAGAGAAGAAAGAAGTAACAGAAAATGCAGGAAAGCTTATTCTTCATATCGACAGGGGAATGTTGCAGATAAAGCAGCAACATAATTTACTGATTTGTGCATGTTGTCATATTCATGTTAATTTGTTATAATTTTTGAAGTGGTAATATCCTTAAAAGAAGTATAATTGTTTCTAATTGGTTTATTTTTTAAAAGCTGTGCTCGGTTCCTCTCTTCAACTTTCATGCTTACACCTCAGACATGCTGCAGTGATGAAAGTTGATTTGTTCTTCTAGACATCATCAGTTATGGCCAGGGAAAGCTTCTGATCTAATACAATATATATGTTAGTTCTTGAAATAGGTGACACCTATCTATTTTTAGTAAGCCCCACTCACAGCCTCATTAAGTCTTTATTTCAGTAGCCTGCAAGGAGGATAAACAGAAATCACAAGACTGGGATCAGAATTAGAAAGAGTATTAGGAAATGGAAACTTCTGTTCTCTCTCTCTTTCACACAGAGCTCACAAGGGAAGGATACTGTGTTGAGGTTGCTTTTCCTACCTACATCACCAAAAGCAGTTCTGAAATGATTTTTATTGTGTTGTATTCAAAGGCAGTGATCGAAATCCTCTTTGCAAGTATGTGGAGGTATGGTTATTTAGCAATAAATATTGCTAAACAGGCAACGTTACTCCATGCTATTTCTGTCTTCTCACTGCAATTACATACTCTCATGCACCCACCATGTTGTCCAAAAGAACTGTCTGCATACAAATAAACTGGAAAACCGCTTCCTAAGCTGTTGTAAGACAGGAAAACAATGCTTATGTTTTGTCTTGTAATTCCTTTATATCAATCACTGCCTTTGCATCTTACATTTATTATTCATAGAAGGGGTTGTAAGGTGGGCTATCTTTCCTTTTTTATGCAGGACAGATTCATTTTCTGGTCATGGATTATAGACATGAAAGGCTTTTCTTTATAAACTCATCATGTAAACTTTTTGTCCTGCTTGTAGCTTATAAAAGCATAGACAGTGTGATTCTCTTCCCATTTACATAAGCCTTACCCTGCTGTAACTCATGGGAATTCACTGAAGTTATTCCTGGTGTACAGTACAGTAAGAGAAGAGTCAGAGAATTCTTGACTTTAGGTTCACTAATACCTGGCATTATGCATTACTGGAACCTTAAAATTATGTGTCTTGTAGAAAGGCATTTTCTTTGTCAGAACAGTGATAATGGAAGTTGGTTTGGGGAGTCTGCACCATTCCAATGGTAAGCTTCCAAGTCTGCTGCATTGGATTTGAAGTGCACTGTCTGGAGGAGAGTACATTTATTTTTTTTTCAGCCTGTACTGCTTGATTTTGGTGCTTTTGGATTTCCACTACCGGGGTTTGCACCCCAGTGTTTGTAGAAAGGAAACCTAGATGCGCAGGCTATATCCACATTAGATGCAGAGTTGTTATGTCAGTATTGCTTATAAGAATGCAGCTGTGAATTCACCTGCATTTTGTACAGGACTCTGTTCTTCACAGGTCTGGAAATGGTAAGATATGGAGTCTTCTCTCAGTTACCTCTGAAGCTGACTTGGTGAGCGGATGTGAGTTTCCTTCAGAAATCTTTCATGAATTTTTTTGACAGTATCAGTATCTATCTTTTAGACCAAAGATTGAATTCGTGTGTAGATGGAGAAACTGTAAGGGATGACTGCGTGGGATGGGTGGCATCATCTGACTGACCTACCACTGCTTGTGCTGTTGTTGCTATGGCCAAGGAATCCTCCACTCCAGATCTGTGTGAACAGCACTGTTCACATGCTCCCCTTCCTTTTTTCCTTTTTTTTTGGTTGTCTATTTTGACTGTGCAGGTCACCGGTCCTTAGGTAAAGTCACCTGGCAAGATCATCAAAGCACTGACTGATGTTAATAATAAAGAATATTAGTCAATTTGTATTTTCCACCTCTGAAGGAAATTCATAGGGAGCAGAAGTTACTGAACACTTGGAAGGATGTTTAACCAACAACGTTGCATCCTTTTCAGAAAATCACTTCTCTGACTATCATCTAATCATTTCTTGCATGACCCTTGTATCCCACTGGTCGTCTTGGTATGTTTTCCTTGCATTACTTGTTCACACAGTGCTCTTCTGTTGCATTATTAATGGTAACCTTTTCCCTGCATGCTGTCTTGTTAGTCAGCCATTGTTTTGACCTCCTGGCCTGCGTTATCCAGGAGGAAAATGTCAGTGGACGAACTCGTAGCTTGTTTGGTGCCCCTTCAAGAATACTGCTGTTGTTTTGTAAGGTTTTTTTTTGTACCTGCAGTAATTTATAGTAACTGCCACCCTTGAAAGTGCAGAGCACAAAGGTGAGCCTATAATTATGGCTAAAGGCAGATCCCTGAAATGTTGAGCTTTGTCTTGGTGCTATGGTTTGCGTCAGAATTTCAAACAAGGCAAGTCCATGATATAGGAGAAACAAAACAGCAGCAGGAGCCCATAACCAACAAACCAACCAACACAGCCCCCTGCTTGACCCAACACATGATCAGAGAGATGCAAAGACAGAAGCTTTCCCTGGAGAAATGTTTGTGGATGGCAGCTAGCATTTTTTGTATGCCATTGTATCTAAGCGTAACTGGTTAATTGAGGTTTGCTTTTTTCCCATAGTAAGCGTACGGTTGCCTGATGTTCATCAGTGCTTCTTGCAAGGTAACTGTCAACCTGCTGGGAATTCCAGATCAGAATAATAATTGCAGGATTATCCTAGCTCTGCTGGATGATGTTACTTTCCTACACTTCCCCTGAGCTTTGAAGCTTGACTTTGTTTGAAGTCTTTTGTGAGTCTTTTTCTTAGATGGAGAAATGGAAAAAAACCACTTGTTTTGCTCTTCTAGCAGTCCCTAGATAGGATAACACTTATGAATATTAAATTTTCTATCTGGACATATTTTCACTCATTTACTGTTGCCATTTTCCAATAAACACTTCATTGTAATGAATATTATTGAAAGCTCTGGCATATGATCACTAGAAGTGGCAATAAATATTTGGAGCTTGATGTTGAGCAGGTCCAACGGAAGACAGTGTTTCTTGTTGACTCCAGTAACTCTGGATCATGCCCTCAGTCTTTCTGTTTGCTCATCTTTCCAATGAAATCTGATGATCTTAGTGTAACTGAGATGCTGAGAGTGTTTGAAGAGTGAGAATAAAAGAAGGAACTGAGTTATTTGACAGTATATCAGATAGAGAAGGAAAAGAATAATGTTGTAAGAAAGAAGATGTAATCTTAAATATTTATTGCTCTGTTGTCCATGTCTCTGGACTGATTTAATATGGCATTATAAAAAAAAAAAGTAAATTGTGCCAGACACACTTTCATTTTATATGAAAAAATAAATTTAGCTGCAATCCAGTAAATGTTTAGGAAAGTAACAGATATTGTCTTGTATAAAGAACTGAAGATCAATATCACTAACTTTTTAAAAGAAACTAAAGTTGTGCTTCTGTTATATGTTATAAATAATATTGTCCTTAGTATTGTGTCAGCAGGCAAACAGATCAGGAACTCTTTAAGGAGTAGAATTTTTGTTCAGTATGCTCAGGGTTTTTGCTGACTGTGTCTGAGTTCCACATAATTCTGTGTCCTTATTGTGTTTTGGGTTTTTTTCCCCCCTAAAAAAGTTTGTATCCTCTTTTAGAGATGACTATCCTTTCTAGGTTTACTTCTTTGGCCTTGGTTCAGATAGATATAGCTAAAGAAGAAAATATTGTCTTCAGAATATTCCTTTTAGAGCTAAGCAGGGATACACTGCCTGGGATAGCTACAAAACTGTATTTTTTCAGTTGTGTTGGTGGAAGAACAGAGTGTGATGTAATTACTGTAATTTTATATGTAAATGATACTATTTTGTGAGTGAGGTTACATGGAAGCCAGGCCTTTTCCTGCTAAGCAGGTAGATGTTGAAATTAATGGGTAGGTTGTAGATTCTGTACCTGCTTATGTGCAATTTGAAAGCACATTTGGGTACCACAACACCCTGTAGCTCACTACAGGATTTGTACTGAGGCAGAAGTGGATTCTGAGTGGTTTTATAGCCACAATGACCACTGTTTTTCTTCTGTCAATGAGTGGTGAAAAGCCCAGAACTCTTACCACCTCCTTGTATCCTAGATGAGAAGTACTGAGGAAATGGTACCAGCCTGCCCACTTAAGAGTGTGGGCAGTTTTCAGGCAGGACAGAAACGAAGTTATTATTTATTCCCATATAAACACTGCTTCAGTCTCTGAAATGTTTCACCAGCCAGTGGTCAGGCTAATCCGGGGTGGTGTCCCAAGAGCTACTGGTGTCAAAGGGCTCAAAGAAAACATTGCAAAACCCACCCTGGATAACTTTTCCAGAGAAAAAGCACAGCTTCTCATTAGCTGTTTTCTATACGTTATTGTCTGTTGGGTATATTTTCACACTGATGTAAAGATTTATTTTGGATTTATATGGACGCTGTCAGATCCACATCCCTAAAACTTCGTGTTTTTATTTTGTCATACTTAAGTATAAAGCATCTTGTCTGCCTATTTAATGACATGTTATTACTAACTATTCTTCTGGAAGTATCTTGTCTCTAACTGTCCAAGCTGGATTCTGAAGGAGCTATTTAGAAATGTAGCTCCAAGGGCAAGGATTTGAGGGGAAAGACTCTGAATGAAGGCTCCATGATGGAGGAGGAGATAGGGGTCAATATAGGCAGAGCAAAGGAGTGTGATGTTTTTCCATGACTTCTGTTTCCATTTTCTTCCAAGACATATTACCACGCAAAATTTGCCCAAACCGTCACATGTCTAAAGACAACCTCATATGTACATACATGCAAATGCAAATTAAAAAAAAAAAAGCCCCTACTTGAAGTAGTTATTTTAAATAGCCTAATGATAATTTAAATAACCTGTGAATCTATAGTAGAAATATATGGTGTCCTTTCCCATGGCAGAGGGGCTGGAAGTAGATGATTGTTAAGGTCTCTTCCAACCCAAACCATTCTATGATTCTTAATATTATTTTAATACATGCATCTCTAGAAGATCCTTATTGGGTCTCAACTGACGTGCAGATACAGGTCAGAAAGCAATTAATCTATTATATCTAGTTAATATTAGAAACCCACCAAAACACTGGATTATTGTATAGAAGGACACACATTTGATGTTGAGTTTGTGCTTAAAGCAAGGGCTAATCATCTGTATAGAGCTTAAATCTCCCTGCCGCTGTGAATTCCTCCCCAAATTGCTGTCCTTTTTGAAGCCTGGAGCAGATTTGCCAATAAGGCACAAGTTGGTCCTTGTGCACAGAGAGCTGAACAACCCCTCTTCCACCAGGGCTTGCTTCTAGGAGGGACCACCACCATCCTGGTCCTCCAGCACAGCTGGCTGCTCAGCGGGGCTGGAGGCTTTGTCAGGAACACAGCAGGGAATTAGCATCAGGTGGCAAAAGCTGTTACTGCCCATAGCTGTCTGCTCCACCCCACCAGTGGTAAACCAACTTTGATGTTAGGTTACCTTAAAATGCTGCGCTGAAAAGCAGGGTGAGTTAGGAGCTGATTCATGAGCGGATCAGACATCCCTGCCTTGGGGGCAGCAACATCTGTCAGGCAGGTGGGGAGGAAGGCAGGGAGTGGGAGCAGCTTCAGCTGTCCAATTTTCACCTGCTGCTGCATGTCTATCAGAGCCCTGCGGTCACAGGTTGCCCTTGATTAAAATGTCCTTCCCAGGCTGAGTGTTGCTGCTCATTGTTCTTCATGGGATTGAGGTTTACAGGATGAAAGGTTCTGGCTTTGCTGGACACACTACTGCAAAAGCAAACTCCTCCTACCAGATGAGCCTGCAGTTTGAAACTCCAACAGCTGCCTTTCCCTCCTGCTTTTTCAGTTTTTCTGATGTCTCCACTTTGCTGGATTTGTCAATACCTGCTTTTAATTTTGCAAAGCTTGGCTGTATTTTCTTACATTGCACGAGGATTTTTCTAACATGCTTCAGGAAATCTTTTCCCTGTTCAGACCTTAAAGATAGCGCTTATTCAGCTGCAGGTAGACTGGTCACTAGTATACTCTATTTTAGAGTATCCTACTTGTTCTCAATCTAAGGACCACCTATCACTGTCAAAAATCCATGGTCAATCCTGGACAGTGTAGCCAAAAATAGTTAACTTCAAAGATTTGTATGTAATTTGATTTTTTTTTTTTTCCCCCTGGTTGGTTTGGTGGCTTGCTTTTATCTGTAGAAGTCTCTATGTGTTTTTATTAAAAATTGTAACTGTAATTTATGAATGACTTCCTGATGTGTTGCAGACAACAGGCTGAGGAATGCTGATCGTCTGAAAAGACTTGCTAGCTACTGCGATATTTCAGTCACAGCCAAAGTGTTTATTAGTAAAGTAGAAGTTAATGAAAATTGTCAACTGTGCTTGTATGTTCTTGACCAGCCTCCCAAAGATGGAAGAAGATTATTTACCTAATGAAATTTATCTGATGGCTTACTCAGGCACTTTACCTAAGCTACACCTACGCCCTAATGCTGGGGTCAGCTATGGCATATCCAGGTGTCCTCTGTACAGAAGCTACATCTCAGGAGTAAAAGATGGCTTGGGATGCATGCAGATGCAGAACTGGGAGAGGGTGTGTACTCCTGCCTTGGAGTAGAGAGCATGCCAAGCCTGGCAATATGGATATAGCTCAAACATCTTCTGTTTCTGTTTGTGATGACAAAAATAACACTGCTAAATAGTTGTGCCTTTCTTCCTGGCATGAAATCCATTAAAAAGAAAAGACATTTGTTCTTGTCTTTTATGCTGAAGAAACAAGAGGTGTTGGAAGCAGTGCTGAAAGAAAGAACCTCACTTTAGGGTGTTCTGGCAGTACTTACTCAGCAGAAATGAATAAGGATGGAGAACATCAGAAAGCAGAGGATATATGGGTAAGGGGGACAAGCCATGTCATAAATGGTTTTATCACAAATGGAGGTTTTTCTCCTTGATTCTCTTCATAATATTTAAAACAACTGTTTTCCAGCTATTGCCTCTTGTTTGTGTGCAGTAGTTAGTGAGAGACATGGGAGTTATGCAGCTGGTGCTCAGCCCCCGCTGGAGTGTAAAAAGCTGGGGCAGAGCCCCTGCCAACTCTAATTCAATCTGAGTTCTGGAAAAATAAAAATGCATATGCCCAGAACTGGGGTGGAGAAACAGTAGTACCAGTGAAACACATCCTTATACTCTCCAAAACTTTGTTCTGCCAAAATTCCCATGCTTTTCCTCTAGCCAGTTCACATCCCATTATTTTAGAGTTAAGAGATTATCATTATTCTATGATGTTGAATCAGATATATACCTTAGAATAGGAAAATATTAGGCCTGATTTATCTTTTCACTCATCTTTAGTCTGCTGATAGTGAGCCAAGACTGACTGGCTTTGTAGAAGTACCGGGCTAGATTCAGATTAGTTATACTCTAAATAAACTTGCATGATAGTTTGGAAAAATCTGTTCAAAACCCCTAGAAGAAGTTGCTAGTTCTCTGAAATAAAATATTACCCTTCTATATTTTCATCTGTTCACTTTATCTTCTTCCTTTTGCAGACCTCCTAAATGAATGAGGCATTGTTGGTTTTTAGTTAATTAAAACTATTAACTAGATGATTTCATTATCCCAAGTTGTTTGAATCACTCTGCCTCTAGAGTGAGTAAGAAAGATTTGATCAGGTAAATATATATGGCTCAGGAGAGCATCCATTTCATGTGGGAGTTGGCATGTGCTTGTGCCAAATTTTATTTTAGATGTTTGGGGTTTTTTTAGTACAAAAGGCAAGTTGTGAATAAAGGTCGTCAGATATTTAATCTGGTTTTATCTCTCTGAAGCGAGTGCTAGTGTTGCATTTGATGCGGTGTTGGGTGTGTTTTTACTCCTCTCATTGCTTTCCTTATTCCTCTCCTTTCAGTCTCTCTCGCTCTGACTCAGATTAGTGGATGAAGGTAACTAAACCAGATGGCATCTCCCATAGGTTTGCATATAGTTTAGAGTGGAAAAGGCACCACAGCCACAAACTTGCACTAGACCCGTAGCAGACTGCCCTGAACCTCTTTCCCACATAGCCCTTGCTATGCTGTGCGTCCAAACGTACTGTGATGAGGGATTAAAATCCACAACTATGACTTGCCTCAGAAGGACAGTGGGGAAGGGGGAAGGTGTTGCTTGTCCCACATCCTGAAGTGCCCAGCATTTCAGTTGTTTCCTCCTAGTCAGTCTTCCCCAGCTTCTGTTTTCATATGTTCAGCTTTATATTTTTTCAGCTTCCACTGTAAGAACTGCTACCGAGGGGATGTAAGTGTCAACCAAATGTTTTCATTTTCACCTTTGAAGCTTCAGTATTTCTTATGCTCCATCATTTTTCTCATTCAGGTTCTCATTCTGAGCGCATGCCTCAGGGAAGCATTGAAAGAATACATTGACTTCTGCAGTTCCCACCTCTCTTCTTTCTCTAACAAGCACAAGTTTGAGACCCAGGCAGAGAGCACAGAGACTTCACACCAGCAGCTGTTGAGCAGGGCTCCCCTTTTTGACTTTTAACCATGTCTGCCAGAGCCTCCTCTTGGACTCTGCCTTGCCAGTGCCCAGAGATCAGGCAGTGCCGGATGGCTGCCTCACCTCGGGTCTTGGGTGGCCTTTTCCATCATGTTCTCTATTTCCTTCCTAATAATCCCCGGGTTCAAACATCTTCTCTATCTTGTGATGCTAAGCCAGAATTTGCTGCAGTGACTTCAGGATGCCCTAGTGGTACCACCTAATTTAGAGCCACAACTGTGCATGTGTGTTGAGAATTACTGCTTCCAAGTGTACCATGAGGCGTTTGACACCATACTACTTATCAACGAACGGGGTTATAATATGTTAACATGCTTTTTTTTTGCTATTCTTAGGCTAGAGAAAGGCTCTTGCCAGCCTTAGGCTTTTGCCATCTTAGGTTTGATTTGCCTGAATGACTTTGCATCACAGATGCTGTTTGGCACTTTGCTGTCTTATCTCCTTCCAGATTATTGATTTATGCAGACACTGGGGATGCAGAATGGGGCGTAGCACAGACCCTGCTGGTAGCCTTCCCCTACTGCAAAAACTGGCCATTTCTTTTAATGTATTTTAAGTAGTTATTAATCCAGGAAGGGGTCTTCCCTTCTCTCCTAGGTACTTTTTTTGAAGTTAACTGGAAATTTGGGTGTTACTGAGAACAGAACATAAACCTATGGGCTCAGAGGGGGCCTACAAAAATGATTAGAGGGTTGGAACACCTCTCCTATGAGGAAAAGCTGAGAGAGTTGAGGTTGTTCAGCTTGGAGGAGAGAAGGCTCTGGGGAGGCCTTATTGCAGCCTTCCAGTACTTAAAGGCGGCTTATAAGAAAGATGGGGACATAATTTTTAGCAACAGGACAAGAGTTTTTAAACTAAAAGCGTGTAGATTTAGACTAGATATAGGGAAGAAATTTTTCATAATGAAAGTGGAACAGGTTGCTTGGAGAGGTGGTAGGTGCCCCATCCCTAGAAACATTCAAGGTCAGGTTGGACTGGGCTCTGAACAACCTGATATAGTGGAAGATGTCCCTCATTTCAGGAGCTGTTGGACTAGGTGGCCTTTAAAGGTCTCTTCCAACTGAAGCTATTCTGTGATTCTAAGTTAATTAATCAGGGGGAATCTGGATTGTGTTTGTATTTTCTTCTTCGGGAAAAAAGTTTTGAGTGGGATAGAGCTTTAAAAAATCATGAATGAACAAGATGATATCCTGTTCAGGCAGAAAAACATACCTCCTTCAGATAGTTCAGTTTCTGTTGTTTGGCCTTGGAAATAGCATGGGTATTTTTACTGCACACTCTGCCTAGTTAAATACTGTAAGCTCTTTGCATTATTAGTTGTTCTTACATTCTGTGAAGCAGGAAAACAGCCAAAGGTGTATAATCTTAATTCCCAGTCCCCTTATATAATTTAACTAGTGTTCAGTGACCTTTAGCTAGGGAATGATTTTTCAAAAGCCTTTTCAAAATCTATTTTTTTTACATGACATCCGTACTTTCAGCTCTGCCTGAGATTTTTGCCAAGCTCAGAGGTAAGGTCAGGACATTATATAAAACAGATCATCTTGCTTCTGGCCACTCCAATAAAGAAATAAAATAGATCAATAAAGCATGTTGAAGCTATTATAATCCAGATTTTGGAAATTCCTGTTAACAGAGTACTTGCAGGTATTAAGAGAAAATATGGGGTTTTTTAAGGATGGATGGCTGCAATACCTGCTGTCACTCAGTGACTGAGAGCTTTCTCTGCATGCAGATACCATGACCAGCTCAAAAACATGTTGTTCAGATGGTAATCTTGATATGTGCCTTATTACGATTAGGTTGGCAAAAGGAGGAACATGTCAAAAGTTTGATCACCCTTCAAACTAAGCTAACCCTTTTTTGGAAGCTTGTAAGTCTTTCACTGAGATGTTTATGTAGTCCTGATTGGGCAACCACCTTTTTTCCCCTCTGTTAAGATGAAATGTCAAATTATTTAAACTCTGTTAGCTTGAAGATACTGATGGACAAATAACAGATATATAAATAATAGCAAAATCATCTTGTGTGGAAAGATGTCACGAGTGATCCAAACAGCAGAATTCATTACTCTTTTAAAATAAAAGCAAAACAAAATCCGTTGTGTATTCCAGAACAAGGCATTCCACAGGGAAAAAGAAAATCCAGAAAATGCTTAATGCTTGACTTTTTGTGGCGTATTTCCTATTGTAATAATGACGAATTCCAGTTGTCACCTGCTGTTGCCTTTTATATACATAAATCTTCCAGGGTAATTTCAGGAAATTAAGACAGAAGCAACAAAGAGCAAAATATTTTCTTTTTCAAAGTAAGTTTTACTTGGTTTGAATGGATCCTCTTATAAAATGTGGTCCATACATTGTGCATTTTGAACCACATCCTAGGCTGATCATCTGTATTTCAGAGAAATGGAGAAGAGCACATAAATGTGGAGAAGAGCACAGAAATGTGGACAAGATTGATTGATTTATTAATTTTAGGGAAGCTATCGTATATTGTGCGTATTAGAAAGAAAATCCCAAGTGTGAAACAGTTGCAATACAGTGAAATTTCTTATCTAGAAAAAATTCTAGGTTTTATAAGTGCCTAATTTTTCTATAGAAGGTATTCTTCCAATTCCTCTCCTTCTGATGCTCATAGAAACGTAGGCAAAACTGAATTACTCAGCCCTAAGAAGGCCAGGACTGAGTAGTGGGCAAAACAAATGACTAATGTCTGATTAATTATAAAGTTCCTGAGATAAAGCTTCTATAGGAGTGTGTATTTATTTGTTTATAATGTTCCTAGCCCAAACTGTTTTACTGAGCACCAACATGTTGACTAACTTGTGTTGTAGGATGTTAGTTTCATACAGCTCTGGTAATTATAGTTGCAAGACGTCTACAAAGCAGTAAAGTTACTCCAGCCAAGTGAGGATGGTTTTCCAGAGCAGATGTTTCACCTTGTTATGGTATTTAATACCTTAAGGGTACAAGCTTCCAAAAAAGCATGTGAGTCTTTAACTGTGGTCACCCCCAGCTTCTCTCTGAGAGCAGAAGAAACTCAGCAAAATGAAGAAGTCAACCAGCAACCACTGAGCATGTGGGCAGTGGGCAAGAAGTTTAATGCATTTTCCTGTTCTTCCATTTCACCCATTATTCTCAGTCTTATTTCTTATTGAAATTTAATCCTCACACATACATCCGAAGGGTGAAGCTTCTTATGTCCATGTGTGGTGTCAGACCTTAAGGGTATAAAATGGGAGTATGATTCTGTCCTTCTTCAGGAGACAATAGGCACATGCAATCCTTTTTTTTTTGTGCTGTGCTGGGAACAAAATACATAACTTTTATATTTGAGTTCTGTTGCCCAAGGCTAAATTTATAGGACTGACAGTTGCTATAGATGTAGTGCTGTTTGTGGAGAGATCAGGCTTGTTCTGGGAAGTGCTGACATGAACTGCCTAGCTCAACAGCTTCTGAACTTAATTTTCTGAGGAAAGTCTCAACATAACTGCTAGAGCTGTACTTCCAAAGAAATTTTAACTTCCAATGAGTTTGTTATCATTTGGAGGCATGCTAATGTCATCTAAATTTTACATGATGTCCCATCCAAAACATATTCCCTGAAGATGGACACGCTTCGACTAGAGGAAACAAATACAGAGAATGGACGTTTTGTTCACCAGTTATTAGTAACTTTAATTTCAAAATGCAAGTATTTTTTAAAAAAGAAAAACACATGCTGCTCCAGTAAAGATGCTCAAGCAAGTCCTTAATAACTATTGTTCCTACACTCATTAGAACCTAAAGCAGATAGAAATGAAGCTCATAAGTGCTAGAGTGAGGATGAGCTTCTCTGTTGAAGTCAACAGTTACAAAATATTTCCTTTTTAAAGCACTTCCAAGCATAACAGTGGTCTCTTTCTCAATAAGTAATCTTTTTTTTCATTTGAGAGACTTCATTTAATTGTGTGCTGTTACAGAGTGATTTGCTATTTTCCAGTATTTGTTTACAGGGACTTGTATTGCGGGAAAGTTTTTAGTTGTTTATTTTGGAAGCTGGTTTGTTTTTTTTTTTTTTCTTAATTTGCTTCCAGAAAACTTTAAATGTGAGATCTTGTAAACTAACCTTTATTTTCATAAAGTGGTACGTAGGATTGCAGACCTCTTTCAGAAGTGAGGTATAATGATCTATAGCTGTGAAGTTAACAAGCTGTCAAGCATTTGGCGTTTTAAAAAGTGAAACCATTGCTTTCCTTTAACAATTCAGAAATATGAAATACAGACTTTGTATCAGTTTGTAAAAAGTCTAATTCTGCGGTACAAGGGGCATTTATTTACATTTTCTTGTCCCATATTTTTTAGTGTTATGAATAATATCTTTTTTCTAGACATGTAAAATATAATTGAGCCTTGAATATATATCTGAAAGCTTTCTTGAGAGCAAGCAGTCCTTATAAATTGTGCATTAATGGGCCTCACTTGAAGCTGAAGAATATTGGAATGTTAATATTCAACAAATAGGAATAAGGTGTTATTTTCTGATGTAGAGGAGCACTGCTTGTGCTGGTGGCTTTGCAAGTGGAGCTGTTTGGAAAGCAGAATTTACTGTCCCGAGTGCAGCACTCTGCTATTCCTGGGTCCCAGACTAATGTTGCTGTCACTATTGTGACCCATCCAAGCTTAGTCATCTAAATCTAAATGCTGGCAATTAAATATATGTTTTAGGGAAAGGCAGAATGGTCAAACACCCAGGAGAAGTAGTAGCCTGAGGAGTTGTGAATATGAATACTCACCTACTTTGAGGTCAAGTCTTGCTTGAAAATGTTGGCCTTTTTCAATATACCATTTTGTAAAGTATAATAATACTGCTTTGTAATTGCAGGTGATTTTATGCTTTCTGTACATTAAGCCAGGCTTACAGCCACAGTCATATAAGAACCAGACTATCAAGGTATGGCAAGTCTTACTCTCTCTGCACTGGCCATTAAAGATAACTTGATACAAAACCTGATGTGTTAATTCTGATTTTCCTGTGTGTTACTTGATATACCTGCAGGAAAACAGAATATTATGTACTTTTATTCTGTAAAAAGAATATTTGGTACCTCTTTCTCTTCCCTTTCTTTGGAAGTGTGTGTATGGAATTGGTCACAAATAGCTTCATCTGAAGAAAAAGGCTGAGAGGTACCTGTGTCTGTGGAATGAGATTTGCATCTCTGTGTTATTTACATTATAATGCAGCTCTTATGTGTTGACCTTTTGGCCCTGGGCAATGTTAAAAACCTGGATTGCCTCCTAGATGCAAAATAACAGCAGTGTTTCAGATGCAAGTTAAAAGCTGATGGCTAATAAACGATCAACTGTTCTCCGTTAACAGCAGCAATCTGAAGCCCTTCATCCAATTTAAGTGAGATACCTGTAATAGAAGTTCTCGGTTTGGCCATTGGAATCTAAATCAGGCAGGATGAAAGCACATTAAAATGGTGAACTAATATAGCTGCTTGGGACTGTGAGAAGGAAAAATTAATAAGAGACCATGGGATCAAGGTTGGCTAGCTGTGATTGAAAATTAGAAGTGTTGAGCACAGTGTGACTTCTTTGGTGTAAATGGAATGAAAGCAATTTTGAAAGCTTAACAAGTCTGTCTCCCTGTTGCTCTTTGTAATTCAAAGCAAGTGTCTTTGCTGGTAATTTTTGCCAGAGTCTCCTGAAACCCCAATAGTTAGGGAGAATAATTCTGTTTGTTTTCTAGATTCTAATATTTCATTCTTCTTATTCGTCCTGAACACAAGAGTCGGGGTTAATTTAAGGAGGAAATACAATTTGAATTGTACTCTGCTGCATGCCCTAGAGTCATGGGTCACCTTTTGAGATGCCTGGGGGAATTTGTCACAGCTTCTGGATACTTTGGGTGCCTGGATTTCCTTTTGATGGAGTTGGGATGCAGTTGGACTATAGGCATGGAAGCTGCAATTTGATTCTTTAAATTAAGCCTTGTTCTGAAATGCTTTGCAATGTGATCTGTCCCAGTCTTGTCCATTTGATACATAAATTTGAGAATGAAATATACTCTATCTCAATGATGATTTGGCTTGTCTCTGCTTAAATGCTGTATACTTTTTTGGTATATTGTATTATACAAGTGCAAGAAGAGGAAATCTGACCTTTTTCTAAAATAAAATATTGATTGTCCCAGAATCAATGGATGATGATGGGTGATGTGGTATCAGGAGTAGTACTGCTGCGGGGCATGTTTTTACAAGCTTACAGTTTGCAGGCAGTGGAAGACAGACAAAAGAGAAGTCATTCCGATACTTAACTATAGTAGACACCTCTACCTGCTGATATACCCTCTGTATGGTTGGCAGATGTAATATAGGATCTGTGGGATACCTGTGCCCAGCTAGAACATCAGCGAAGGCAGGAAGATACCTGAAATCACTGCAAAATGGACTAGACACCCACGTTTAGGCACATGAATTCCTCTCAAAACGCTGGGAATTTAACAGTGACCTCCTGGACCTTCTTCTGCTTTATTCATCTTCTTAGCATGACAGATTCTGCTCCCCTCCTTACTGGCAAAGTAGTACTTTATGTCTGATAGCACTTGTTTTAAAAAGTCAGCAAGGCCAAGTTTGGGGATAACATTTGGCTACCGCCATTATAAGGGAAGGGTAGCTGGGTTGACACATTTTAACTGTTGTGAAATTCATATTTCACGTATTCATGATTCACAATTTTCCTGTTGTGTTGGTTTTCAGCTCACAAAGAGAAGCAATGCGCTCTTTTAATTATTCTGTGGCTTTTTTTAAGGTGAATGTAAGTGAATAGATAGGAAAACACCACAGTAAGGTTTGTAGAAGTTGTTTAAATGAGCACCTTTTTGGTTCCATGGTATATAAAATCTGTCCTATAAAATGACAGCTTCTACAGCTGATAAAAATGTGAAGGATATGGTACAGAAAAAAGGTCCAGAGTTACCTTAGTACCTACGCTGTAGTTAACTACTGACCAAGAACTACTGCCTGCCATAGAGGGATAGTAGAATTTAAGTGTGTGGCTAACAGAATAATCTACATCTTTCTGTAATCAAAGCAAGTAATTCCATTTTATTTTCAGAGCATACGTATAAATTTATGCCTATTTGAAAATTAATTATTTTGTATTGAAATAACAACAACAAGCATATAGTTTCCTTAGATAGAGTATCATTTTCCCCTTTAGGACAAGATGAACATATAGAAATGAGTGAGAGATGCGAGCTGCTAATGCATCACTTAATTTCCAGCAGTGCCTTAAATGATAAAGATTTAGTCTGGCAAGACTCTGTAAAGCTGGGTGAAATTTTTTCAGGGAAAATGGGGGGAAAAAGGGGAATCCATGACAGAAATAATTCCTGGTTTTGGACAAACTCTTATTGTGAGGACTTCTGTAAGGCACAATGTGTCCTAAAACACTCACATGTGAAATTTAGATGTGTGGGTGCCTCATGAATGTACATTTAGAAACTCACTTCCACATCTGGTAAGGAAAGGCAGAAATACTCCGGTAAGAGAATGCTACTTGGAATAATACCTCAATAATTCTGCTTGCTGATTAAGTGTGCATTTATTGGCAATTGTTGCTGTGCTTCTTCCTCCCGCCCTTGCTCCCCAGCCTGCTTTATACTTCCCTGTTCTTCTTTTTAATTAGTTCTTTTCTTTAGTCCTAACATGTAGAAGAATTAAACAGGGCTCTCCAGGCTGCTAGTAAGATCAAAATCTGTGAAATGTAATGTAAGATGGAAAGGAAACTTTGTTTGAACATTAAACAAAGAAAAATAATTATGATGAAGATCATAATAATGAGTTCTCAATTACCACAGCAGTCTGGCCATGAAACCATAAAAAGGGGGGAAAAAAATTTCCTCCCTAGCATTTATCATTTTAATTAAACTGTGTCATTAAGTGCAGCCATAAATTTTGCCACAAGGTTTATAAATCTTGACTTTGGGCCTAAAACTGATTTCAGATCAGGAGGTGCTATGTCCACACAGGTTTCTGTGGATTTATTTCAGAATAACTTTGATGTAGGAAAGGACTTTTGTCTCTTGTGTAGACCAAAACAAATATAATACAAAGAAAACAATAGTTCAAAGAAAGCAGCTGCAGAACAACAGAGTTATCAGTGATCCTGGATTTTAGGTGCCACAACTGAACTTTTTCACTTTATGTACCTTTCTTGAGTCTGCTTATGGTCATGTTTAGTTGCTATGTAGGAAGGGGTGTGCAGACATGAATAATCTGTAAAGCCCACTGGAACTGGGATGTGGTAGGAGCTCATAAACTCTTCTGCCTGGAGCCCAAGAAAGGCTATTAGTAAAATCAGATAGGCGATACGAAGAAAAACATCCAGTAAAATTTCATGCAAGCTATGCTGTTGGGAATTTTTCTTCTTTTATTGAAAAATTTTGAATTTAGAAAGAGAAAAGTTGTCCCCAGGACAGTCTAAAGATAATAAAGTCATTCCTTCAAGTGTGGGGTTTTTTTTTAGTGTATGCTGGGAGAAAAACCTCATATTGGTCTGCTTATTTTAACTTACTGAGTCCCCACAGCATATGGAAAGACTGAGCTAAACAAAGTTAATTTTGGCCACCCATCAAATGCAGTTGTCTCTTAAGAGTGTGCAACTGCATTGAAAAGTTTCACAGGGGGGATGGAGAAGGAAGGAAAGGAGAGGAGCAGGGACCTGCAGGAGCCACCGGACATTGAACTGCAATTACCTGAGTAGAAATGTAATTAGGGTGCTGTCACTGACAGTTGATTTTATGAAGTTGCTACTTGATCTTTATTATTCTAACTTGACTCTAAATTTATCATTTCATTGAAAGACCAGCTATTTCATGTAGTGCCTGTGATGTGCTTTTTGGAATAATCCTAGGGTGGTGGCTTTGGGATGGGGAAATGCTCCTAAAGCATAGATGATCTTGGATCGCTTGTATAGACAATAGGATGGCTTCAGTTTTCTCTCTTAAAAAAACACGTCCTTGTTCTTGTTTTCATGGTGAAAAACTGCCTCTGTGATAGTGAAGAGATGTTGTTGGTAACTGTACAACAGGTCAGTGGAACATCGGAAGGTTATCTCTTGGCTCACCACATCACTCATGTATACAGGGAGGTTTTTTTCAAAAATTGCTCCTGTGCTGCAATCAGCATGTTTGCGACCTTGCAAAATGAAAGAAAGGTACATCTTCAACAGGCTTTCATTTCTGCAGTAAGAACAGCAGTCTTGCTGGGTCCAAATTACCATCTCTGGGCACCATGAAAACTCTAGGGGATTCACTTGTTAAATGAACCCTTCAGTGAATATAAATGGAGGTTGTTTTTTTTTTCTACAGGTATGAGACTAATGCATCCATTTAGACCAGTGAGAGACTTTTATTTTTAGGAAAATTCTTATTCTCCACAAGGATTTTATGATATTTATGCAGTAATTTTTACTCACATATAACTACCTTTGGTTTTATGGTTTCTTTTTTGTTTTTGTCTTCTGTTATAAGCCTGCTAATAGAAGCTTCAGACCTGTACAGCTTATTTTTGTGCATTTGGGAATAATTGGAATTTTTCCATCTTTCTCTGTTGGATTATACAAGTGACACCATCTTTCCTTTGCATCAGTGCTGAAGAAGCATGTTATAACTGAAATGCAACTGCAGGCTTGAATAATGACTTAATATCCACTCTCATCTCCTGCTATATTACCAGAAGAATAGTGTAATTGAACTATAACATCATTTTGGAAACTTATCAGTGGGATTAAAGGGAGACCAGATATATTTTGGCTAGTGTGTGACTGTCAGAGATACTTCACACATTGCAGAAAGTTATTAACAGGTTATTGCAACTATGGAATGTATTTTAAAGAAAAGCTCACTGTATAATTATTTGGCTTCAATGCTGGTGTCAGCTGTCTGGCACTAATCTCAACACTACATTGAAGCAGAATGCAGATGGCTTTACAGTCTTCCGTTGTCCTACAGCTAGAAGTCCCAGTGCCAGTATTGCATGATATTGCTCTCAACACAAAAAAATCACTGCCTACCACAGTAAAAATACTAATGATTTTTTTTAAAGTGCAGCAAAGCGTATTAGAGATTTCATTGTGCAAAACCATCCATAGGACACAAGATTAGAAGTATTTACTGCTATGTCCTCATTGCAAAGGCTGGGCTTTAGCAGTTTCCTATTCAGTGTGTGATGGACAAAGAGAAGCTAACAGCAAAGTTGGAACAGGTAGAAATGCTTCCTCATAGACTTCAAATCTTTTTGATCTGACATTCATGGCATGCCGTGACATGCAATTTTTTGGAAAGAAGACCTGAGGAAGAGGTAGCTGTCAAGGGAGAGTGACAAATGCTAGCATGTATCGTGTTATGCTCCAATCTTATAAAATGTCCATCTCCCACAATTATTCATATAGAGAGTTTTCAGGAGAGGAGCACTACAGAAGCTATGCATTGAACTGTAGACTTTAAATGGAAAATGTTGCCTGCTGGCCTGTTTTATGTTGTTGTTAAAAGGGACTTTGAACATAGGAAGAAGCAAACTTTAAGCAGATGATCTATTCTGCAAATTAATTCAGTAAAAGCTGGAGGAATAAAGTGCTAGAACTGCCTTAGCTTTTGGTAGGTATTTGGAGTCATATTTGCTGTACTTAGGGGAAAATGAAAGATAAGTCAATTTTTAACATAAAATTCTGCTAGCCCTGAGCAGTGACATGATTTGGGAAGATGTGCTGTGGTTGTATGGTCAAAATGGTCAACAGGGGTTTTTAACTAAGTTCTGGTTGCTGTCCACATACCACTGTTGTCTCAGATTCTCCATGTACTTGTGTAACTCCTCTGAAGTCAGTGATGTTTGTGCTGACTTCTGATGTAACTGGTGGCATGCTCTGAGGGCAACGGGCTGATGGGATTTGAACTGTTGAGAGAAACAGAGCCAAGGACTCATTGCGAAGCTGGGAGCTGGGCAACGTGTGATTGTGTATGTGAGATCAAAGCATTAGATGTAGATTAGAAACAGAGCCCCAGGTCTTCATAAAGCTGCAAATGGTAATAAAAAGTGTATTTTTTGAGATGTTCAGAAAGGATATTCTAAAGTATGTTACTGAATATTCTTGCCCTGACCTCTTTTATGCATTGAGTAGAAGTCCATGCTATGGTCGTCTTCAGTAACTGCATAATTTTTTTCATGTATTTGTCCTGAGATGTTGCAACTGTAGTAATTTATAAGACACCTCTGTTCATAGATGGCCTTTGCTTAGACTCAGTTTTGTCTGGCAACATATTGTCCCATACTTTAGTATTACTATGACTTCAGAATTTTTTCCTTATAATTCTTACTACTTCTGTGCCATCAGCAAATTTTCCCATTTTACTCATTTCCTTCACCAATAAACACAGAAAAAGGAGCACTAATGTTATTAAAATTCCACTGAGTACATTGTAACTCAATGCCTTAAAACCCACTCTTTTTCAATTTTCAATCCATAATAGAACTTTCCTTTTATTTTTCTTAATTACTGGACTTACTTTATTGCATTGTTCGCAAAAAATCTGTCCAAATCTTCTTGAAACTCTGAATCTGTGTCTACCTTCTAGCTCCCGTTTCTGTTTCAGGAATGTCTTGTAGTTGTCTAGAGGAGGAGGACAAATCTCTTGCTCAGAAATTTCTAGTGAAAGTTCTCGTGTAAACATTTTCATGCTCTCTACAGTTGTAATGGTTGTCATTCTAGTAGTCTTGAGTTGTGTATTTATATATATACATATATATATATATGTGTATATATAACTCCTATCTAAAATACCAGGAATAGAACGTTTTGGTAGAATTTTTTGCACACATTGGATTCATATTGTAAAAAAAACCCCACAGAGTAGACTAACTGCAGATTTATTATCTCAGCATCTACCCACAGGGGTAAAAACCCTGCAGTTTTCTGATACATGGCAATGTTTCTCCCTGTCACCTCTTTTTTTTTTCCCCTGAATACATCTATAGACTATTGTGAAACTCATTAGAAAGCTGGGCTGTTTTTCAAAGCAAGCTGCTCCCTTGCTTGACTAGGGTGGAGGAATGCAGCAGTAAGTTGTTTCTTCTGTAATTTCTTCTACGTTCCCAGGGTCTCCTAGTCCCAAGTGCAAGCAAATTGTGCCAAGCCATGCTTGTATATGTAGTGATTGATTTTCTTTTTCTTTTGCTATCCAAGGGCAGCTTCTTGCATTTTTTCTGCCTTAACCTAGATTTTCTGTCAAATTTTGTCCATCACTGTGTCGTAATAATGCGTAGTGTTATTTTGTGTAGCCATCGAGAAGCTTGCCATAGATAGGATCTAGCATAATAATAGGATCTAGCTAACATGCACTAGAGTACACACAATTACTTCAACCAATTGTTAACATCCATGGGAAAAGCTTTTCCTAGAGAGATGGAGCTTAAAAATAACTAGTGACCTCTGACTCTCCATCTGGCTACGCTTGGTTTAAAGCTGGGCTGTGTAATGTTAGATAAGCAGAGGAACTACAGCACCTTTTGTTGCGAGAGCCTTTTATGGCCCAGAAGGAATATATGGATGTGTCTGAAAAGAAGGAAGGCTCAGGGACAAGCCAGAAAGATGCAATGTTTTCAAGTTCCTCTTCTCCCTGTTACAGGTGTGCCCTCCAAACCCTCTTTTCCACGTTTCCCAACGATGTTTCCTCAGTTACCAATGTTTTCTCTGCCCACAAATACATGTATGCCAGTATATTGGGCAGACTACTGGCTTTGCTTTAATGCTAGGTGTCGTTACGTGGATGGGTGGTCCTGTTTCTTGTTTTTATTATGCTGCCATTATCTGACCCTGGAGGGTTTTAAGGAGGCCTCATATCAGATATACTCTTCTGTAAGTTTACATCACCTAGATTCCTCTTTTAATCTCCTTGAGTGTTATGGGGCAGTTCATCTGCTAAAAACCTCATTCTGCCACTGCCCTTTCTGAAGGAGCTTGCAATTTATCCCTCTTGTTGATGTGTGCTGCACATCTTAAATGGGTTGGTAGGTAATCATTATCTTGAAGTGGCAGGCAGTAATTGCTGTATTAAAATTCTATGTGGCTTATTTGCCGTGCAGGACCGCAGCAGAATTGTATGTACCTTGCCAGCAAGCTGATTAGAGATGCCTCAGGCATCATCTTTTCCAATTTTTAAAAAATTAATCATGCACAGTTTTCATATTAACTTAGAACAAGGCAAGGGGTGAAAACGAGACAGTTCTTGCAGCACGCTCTGCGTGTTCTGTGTCTTTTTATGAGCCCAGTCTAACCTCTGTCTGCCTCTAATGACCCATACTTGAAAGAAGAAAAGAAGTACTGTAATGAATCCACCTTCTTCAAGCAGGGTTTCTAGTCCTCACAGAAAAGATGCAAATGACAAAAAATAACCTTGGAGCTGCTGAGCATTCATGCTGACCTTGCAAGCACTGGAATGGCTATGGTAACATATGTTAGCATATGTCATGATGTTAACATGGTGAAGGTGGAGACGCTGTCTAGCAGAGTATTTGCACAGTAAAACAAATGATGAATGACATAACCTAAGCCCGAAAAAGTACTTAGCTAAAGTGCTCAGTAGTGAATCTGTTACTACACCAGAGATTTTGCTGTCTTTATTTGGGTTGACAAAATGATTTATTCTCCTCTCCATGGCCAATGGGTGTAGTTGTAATGGCAAACCTTGTTGTATAGACAGTGTCCTCTCAAAAGAATAGGAATTCCTCTCAAAAGTATAGAAACTAAAAAGGGATAGATTTAGACTAGATACAAGGAAGAAATTTTTTTAAATGAGGGTTGTGAAACACTGTAACAGGTTGCCCAGAGAGGTGGTAGATGCCTTGTTCCTGGAAACATTCAAGGTCAGGCTGGACAGGGCATTGAGCAACCTGATCTAGTTGAAGATGTCCCTGCTCACTGCAGGGGGATTGGACTAGAGGACCTTTAAATGTCTTTTCCAGCCCAAACCATTTTATGCTTATAATACCCTGAAGGGCTGCTTTTGCAAATCTAACAATATTTTGGGAAAGAGACAGGCTAACACAGGCTTTAGTAGTCACCTGTGTTTACATAGCTGATTGCAACAATTTTCTTGAAGGCAGTGATGGCCTTTCTTAGCTTCCCATGTTATGAGCAAGTCTTTGGTTCTGGTCCCTCAGTAAAGCTGGACAAGGAAGCACATGGCTTTATTTTCCATAGCATTGGGTCCAGCTGGGTTTTGAGAATGGACAGCATCTCATTGATGTGTTTATACTAGAGGTGGGAGAGATGCCTGCCATGTAAATGAACCAGTGTGGATGGACAGTAGCACCAGAGCAGCCACAGCAGCATGAATATTCAGCATGAAAAGATGCCTGTGTGTGTCCGTGTGCAGAGTGGTCTGAGGAATTCCTATTGTGTAGAGTGGTTTACATTTGTAACTTAAAGACCTGATCCCCGCCTTAAAGTGTTTGCAGCCTAAATCCTGCAGAAATGTATGGAACTACTTAGCAGATTAAAGTTAAGCATAGGAGTCACTAGGAAGGTTGTGGGACTTGTGATGGGAGCTGTGAACACAAGAAAGGGGAAGTAGCAGGTGGTGAAAGCAGAAGTCTCAGGATCCTCCCATGGTCCACAGTCATTTAGAGGCTGTAAATTCTTTTCTTCATTTTAAAAAGCGGAGTGAAAAATTCCCTCGTGTTTGTTACTCACATGGGGGAAGTTTTGAGAAAATCACCAGAATTTTATGTTAGAGAACATGGCATGTACTCTAAAATAAGATCATTTCACTGTTTATAGTTTGCTAATCTGTAACATTTTTCACAGCAAACAGTGGTGCCACAAGCACAAGATTATGATGGAAGTTATGAAAGAAGCAAATTACATATTAATAACAGATATACTGAGCCCAACAGACAAAAGGGAATGAACGGCATCCTAGTTAAAATACATTTCTTGATGGCCACGTAAAAAATAAAATGATCGGTACCATCAGCATCTCTGCAGTTACATGCCAAAGATGAGCCAGTGTTTATTTCAGTGGACAAGGAATAAGCATAGTTAAATCACATAGGCTCAGCAATGCATTTCTTTCTGCATTGCTATGTGGGAAGTAAATGTAATGACTGCATCCCTTTTTCTTTCATACAGCTTGTGTGGTATGATAAATAAATTTACTGTATTCCTGATGACTACTGCCAGCTGGTAGAGTTCCTTTCACAGTGGAGGTGGCTTAAACTATAAGGTTCAGCATTTTCTTGATGGTTCATGACAGATGTTGTCATGCAGCCAACACACATTTCTTTGAACAACTGGCTGCAAGAAGTTGCTTGTGGGCCTTCATCCCTGTGTCCTCCCAAGCGAACTCAAAGCTGAGTTTAATTTGGTTTCACTGTCTTTCACATGCAACCTGCATCCTGCGAGTAGCAGTAGAGTTACCAATTTCAGTGTACAAATGGTATTTGCTTCAAAACAAGGATCTACCAAACTTACTCTGATCCATGAAATCTCTCTGAATGCTTTTTTTTTTTTTAATTTGCTATTGGATATATATTTTTAAAGTTCATGACTGATAATAAGATGAAGTGGTGCTTTTTATATCTAGAAAACTCTACCTGAATAAGCAGGAGTTTAAGCAGTTCTCTGTGAGAACTAAACAGCATTCAAATAGTTAATTCCTCAAACACAGCAAACAGTTGTCTCTTGAACAGTATTATGTGTTCATTAAGGTCTGAAACAGGGATAGACTTTCTAGTGTAATGTCACTGAATGAAGAACATAAGGGTTATAAGAAATGAAACAACAATGGTGGAAAAAATCCTGCTTATTTTATTCTGACAACCGAATTACCCCATTTTTTGAGCCGTATCTGAGAGCAGAGTTGGCCCAAATCAAGTGCACTCACAAAAAGGCTATGAGAGGAAGATAGTTCACTGAAGTATTAGTTAGTCTGTTGGTTTTTAAGTACAGTGAGATCAGTCTCTCACTGTACTAATGTACCACTTTGTCCTGCCTACAGCTCAGCTTGGCTCAGCCAACTTTGTACTTCAAGAGGGTTGTACTTAAAAAAGTGAAACACTACTTGTTTGAGGTTTTTCTTGGGGATTTAGTTTGAAATATTTAAGCACCACAAAGGTTTCTGACCTAAATGAACAGTGTAAGAGACCTAGGGGTCTCCTTTATCTTTGGCTTTTTTTTTCCACCTGGAGGAAACTTAATGTAATAGTTACAATGTGCTATAATCTGTTCCTCAGAGGTCCCATTAAGAAATTTATCTTCCTCATCTTTGGCATTTAAATCTGACTGCTAATTTCTGTTGAATTTGAAAGGGAAGTGTTGAAATGTTCATAGTTTAAGTGCATACAGATGTCAAATTGCTTCATGAACGAAATTCAACAATGTCAATGGAAAAAAGCACCTGTGATAGAAGTAGTGAAGATCGAGATTTGTTGGGTTTTTTATGTTTCCTTAAAGTTGTTGAAAAATACATCTTAGAAAACTTTCCTCTAATCTGAAAGCAAGGAATTTAAAGAGAAGTGTGTTGGTTGGTTGGTGGCTGTTGTTGTTTTTTGTTTTTCTTTTTAAATATGAGTAGATGGCCTAAAATAAAAGAACAAATTTAAAGCAAAAATAAACTTTTTTTCTCCAGAGTTGAAGTTTATTTGAAAAGAGCTTATGCGAATTCATGTGTTCTGGCAATTAAAATAGTGATAATTCAGATGCAACCTGTGTGAAGAAATCTTAGAACTGCAGCTGCAGTCAGCTCTTAATGGCCTGCAGGCAGATGGTGTTTGTTGGGGAACCCATTTTGCAAATCCTTGGAGAACTGCTGCGGTGGTGGCATCGAGCTGGTATACAACAGCTGATGAGGTAACAAGAAATAACTTATTTTATGTGAAAAGAAATGCTCCTAGTAGAGAAAGGTGAATAATACTGGCTTGGTCTTAACCATGGATTTCTGGTCTCACTTTTTTATGCTAGACAAAAACCCTTTCTATTTTTTCTTTTCCTGAAATTTTAGTTGAGAGTGCACCAAGGGAACACATTGGGTTGTCATGGAAAGGCTTCAATATGAAGAAGTATACAACTAATTGATTGAACTATTCAAACCTGGAAAAATGATGAGATCTGTTAGTTACAATGTTTGTTTCTCCAATTTTCTTGCCATAACTCAGCCAACCTACTGTGTGTGAATAGTAATTCTAGAACTGGGCCAAACTGTGATGTCATTAATGTTTTGGAGATGTAGATGAAGGTGAAAGCCGGCCAGTTGATGGGACGAGACTGCATAACGTCCAAAAGCAGCAGTGCTGCATTCTGCCTTGGAGGAGGTGTCACTCTGAAGGCTGCTTTTTAGTGGGATTCACCCAAAGCATTTCTATTTTATTTCTATCTGCAGTGGCTTTGGAGGCTAACCTAAAGGTGTTTTTCTGACTGAACAGGTTTTGTTTATATACACACTGGGGACAGAAGACAATGCAGAGGTAAGCATGCAACAACTGGATTGTATAAATGAACAGTTGTGACCCTGAGTTGTTCCAGTGGTCCTGTGATTTAATACTCTGCTTTGAGTGAGATTTACTACACAGTCTGTGTCCTCTGAGTCTGTAGCACAGAATTACGTTGTGTTAGATGCATCTGTTAAATGACTTCCAGCTTCCTTTATGGGCTATTCCAAAAGGGGGAAAACACATAGAACAGGAGGAAAAAAAAAAAAAGTTTTATTGCAGGATAGAAAGAAAAGTGGATTAAAAAAATGGAGAGAAAGAAACTGGCATTTGCTCGTTGGCTGTTCTTCTTAATCCTCTTTAACACACACGTGACTTCAGCTGGAAAACCTCTCACATTTTTCAATCTGTTGTGGAGCAGCGAGCTTAATGACAGTCATAAGAACCTTTAAAAGTCTCTAAGTAGTTTCTAGCCCTTCTCGGTGTCACTCTGACTTTGTAGGCTGGCAGACTGGCACTGCTTAAAAACCTAGGACCAAATGATAAATGCTAACCCTGCTTCCATATACTTCAAAAAGTCTGTTGTACCATGACCGGTGGTTCAAAATGGCATGTTGGAAATTGATGTGTGGATTTTAATGCCAATTTTGAAAAGCAACTTTATCAGAATCTTTAGTTTCAAAGTGGAATTTTAGAATTTGTAGCGTGTGCCATAAAAAATATACCCTGGAATTCCCTGATTTCAGTTATCAAGGTATTTCAGAGGAAATACTACAAGTCTTGAAAGGACAAAGCAAAGCACAATTATGAAGGCTTTCCCTCCTGAATGATCACAGAGGTAATAAATTTTAAAAACCAAAAAGTAGTGCAAGAGATCGTTTTGTCTCTTGCATTGTCAAAGTTGGAGAACGTTCATAAGTTGTCATTTGCAGTATTTATCCAGATTAATTTTAGATGTCTCACGGGGCTAGATTTTACTACCATATATGCCCAGAGCTACAGACACAGGCTTATTTCAGTTGTTTTTTCTTTAATGGGAGGTATCTTGAATGAATTGTTAGGAAAAATGCCTGACTGAGAACACTTTCACAAGTAATTATGGTTCATATGGTCTGACATCATGGAGAAAGCTGTATGAGAATGGTTTTAGACCTTAAAATAAAACTCTTACTTTTGACAATTCAGAAGAAAGACCGAAAAAGCTAGAAAAGAAAGAAAATGGTCAGGCTCAAGGTTTGGTGTTTTGTTTTGTGGTTGGTTGGTTTGTTTGTTTTGTTTTGACTACCATTATTTTTTCTGTATTATCTAAGCATAAGAACTGAAAAGAACAACTGACTGCCTGAAATTCTACGGTATGTTGAGCACGAGAAGAGCTTATTTTTACCTCTTTGTTGGTATTATACTGTCTTTATTTTGCCTAAATCTTAAACACAGTGATACTGATGAACTTTACTGGTTAGTCCTTTCAAATTGTGAGAAATGAGATACATAACTGTCTAGGAACAGCAAACAAGTCATTTAGCCCTTCACAGATCTCATCAATTATGAGAATTCGGACTTTGCTGTGTATCCATGCTTCAGTTAGATTGGTTGCCAATAAACATTGTAAACCTGTAGAAACTGAATGAAGGGCGAAACCTGGAAAATACATCAGAAAAGGTCTAATTTGCATGATGACTGTAGGAAGAGATGTCATGAATATGTATGAGGATATATTTTGTCATAATAAGATATTATCCTTAAACCAAATGTCGATTAATTGATGCTGACAGACTCTTCTTCCTACTTGATTTTCAGGTCCTATCTAGTATTAATGAGTGCAATGGCAATTTTAATACAGTATTTTATAAACACAAGTGTGTCAGTTATGGTTTCATGCACAGCTTCTTTGTTAACTCAAAAGGTCATCTGTAAAATTCACATGTGCATGTAAATTTAAAAGAATTTTGCTTTTTCCTTATCAAGTGTAGTAGTGAGAGTGATTACAAGGCATCCTGGAAAGTGAGACATCATAAACAATGGGAAACCCCTTTGGAAATGTGATCCTGAGAAGTCTGGGAACCTGGTCCACAAATCCTACTGCCACTAAAATTCTGACCGCAGGTAGTAAACCTCCGTGCAAATGTTGAGTTGTATTTGAAATGACTTATTTGAAATGAAGTAACAGTAAAGCAGTGTATGACTGCACTTAGATAAACCGTCCACCAGGTGATATTTGGAAGATAAAACTTATAAAGGGACAATATATGGATGGAAGCATCCAGGCAGGCTGGGGGAGTGGCCATCAACTTATGCACACAACTGCATTTTCAACATAATTAGCTGTCTAATTGAGCATTATAATTTAACTGACACATTTAAACATGTAATTTATTTGAATGTGCACTGCTTGTAATTTGTTTATGTTTTGCTCTTCAGGATGATGTCAGATTCTAAGAGAAGAAAATATTCTACTGATGAACAGATAAAGAACCAAAAAGAAGATATGGAAGAGCCCTGAACACAAATAAATTTCTGTAATTTCAGAAGAGGTGTCTGGAAGCAGAAAACCCCTGTGGATAAAGTTCACTACAGAGCGTAACTGGAAGCAGCATCTTAATTTTAAATACCAGAGACGATGTACTGCACTTCATGTTGTCAGGTTATCATGCAAAGCTGACTGGTTTGGCTGGCAGCTAGGTAGGAAGGAGATTCTGGGAAGCAAGAGGTTTAAACTGTGCATCTGTGTTGTCTGAAGGAAAGAAGCGTCCCGTTCTCAGTATGATAGATATTGCCAATATGTCAACGTTTATGCAGGGGCAGATTCTGAATCTGATCAAGGTGAAGGGCAGTGCTACAAGGTGATCACTGACATATGGGGTTTTTTTTTTTTCACTTTTTATCATGCTGGCGTAGTGCTGGTGCCTGCCTGCCATTTTGGCTGCTGTTTCTCTCTTGCAATCCTTATAGCAATGCCTCAGGTACAGTTGGCCCTTTTCATATCTGAACAGGGACAAGGGCAGATAATCCCTAGGCTCTGTTAACATACACACAGAGAGTAGCTTGTCAGCTAGTTGCTGAGAAAGGAGCCAAAAGTTCCTTCATTCATGCTTGCATACTCCCTGGTGTGCCGCAATGTTTACTCTCTAGGTGATAGCTAAGCACCTGGACATTTATTTTCAAGGAAAAGACAAACTGATGCCTATTTGGGATTGTTCCCAGAATATTTTTTTTTTTAGTTTCAGGCTTTATTTGCTGAACAAAATAGTTGCAGATTTCCTTTTAACCCAGTAAACTTTTGTACTGTTACACCTCGTTATATTTTGTGGTGCTGAGTTTTGAATCTGCTGCTTCAATTACAGAAACTGCCAACAGACATATGAAAATCCAGAATACAGAGGCTGAGGCAGTCCTGCTTTTTAGCTTTGGAATTGGTTTTGCATACTCTGACAATTTCCCCCTATAAACTAAGTCGGCAATAGCTACAGTTACGGAATGCAAGAAAACTGATGCAAAATTTTACTGCCAACAAAGAGAGGAAAACATCTTTTTCAAACTAGAGTTTGGCACAAGTCCTGGCTTTTCTCTTCACCTTTGCCTCAGGTCTCCACCCCCTATGTCAGTGATTATCAGAAGTGGAGGAGAGGAATTAAATACAGGCCATGCAAGAGGAAATTACAATGTTTGGGTCTTTTACCTCAAGAAGTTGCAGCTTTCCTTCTGACAAGAGAAGAGGTGGATTTTGTATATCTGGATAGATAAGGCTGGGGTAGGATAAGCTCACAAGATAGAATTAAAACAGGATGTGTAACAAGCTCTCCCAAATCTTGGAGAGACTCATCTGTGGCTCCACTGTGCCTGGTAGAGTAAGAGGAAAGAGAAGTCTTCCAGGAAAACTGGACTTTGTAGTCTTCATGGGGAGATGAAGGGAGAGTTAGGAAGACAGACAGTGGCTCAGAGCATCGTTTCTCATTTCCAGTTCTCTGACAAAGTAATTGTCAGAAGTTGAATTTCTATTTTGTCACCCGGTGTGTTCAGAATAGCTTTTGTCAGGAGAAGTAATATTAGAAATATAATGCGAAATACATTCTATAAAATAAAATTCTTTACTACTTTGACCTTTTGGTCCTTTGCACTGTGCTTCATGGTGATATCCTCCATTCTGTGAAGATTAGCAAGGCTGTCCTCAAGAAGAGGAGAGTCCATCAAAAAACTCTCTACTCTGGCTACAGGATTTGTTGGCATTTCTTGGTATTTTGACTGTTGGTGCCTCTTCTGTTCTTCCTTCATGATAAAGAAGCAATAAATCCTTTCCCATTTGGGAAGGGGAGGACTGATGGAAGGGGAGA
Source organism: Coracias cyanogaster (assembly GCA_033124195.1). Lineage (NCBI taxonomy): Eukaryota > Metazoa > Chordata > Aves > Coraciiformes > Coraciidae > Coracias > Coracias cyanogaster. Next base: position 55,432 of record JAVSBS010029641.1, read on the forward strand.
ATCAGTGGGATTACTCCCAAATTACCTGTCACAGAGTAGTTCCTATTTTGATAATGTTATTAATTCCTGCTCTGACATCTAGAGGAAAACAGGAATTCCCATCTTTGCACCCTGAGTCAACTTGACTCTGCACTGGAGGGGAGCAGATGTGACAGTCTCCAGACTAGCTTCAGAAATGGCACCAGTGCCAAAAGGCAATCTAGTAACTGCTGTTTCCTCACTGAGATTTCTGCTTGGTTGTGCACTAGTGTGCACACAAACCTGGTTCAGCTGGCTGGACAAGTCCTCCTCCAATGTGCAAGGCTGACATAGCCTGAGGGACTGGCAGGACAATAAAAAACTCTGGATTAAGCTGGTTTACTTGATGCAGGTTTACCTGAGCTATGTGGGGTAATGGTAGGTTCCTGGATCAGAGTGAATTCCTGGAGATTCACTGAGACTTGGGCATTCATTTTCGCATGGAAAATGATACAGAAAAATAAGATGAAAATCTGAATGGCTCCTACTTTAGCTCAGAATTTAGAGAATGTGCTTTAAGTGGGAGAAAAGATGAGAAATAAAGATGAAAAAATAAAGCAGCAACTAATGCCAAGCTATTCCTTATGTACCAAGCTCATTACTGTCATGTCTGAGGATGTATCTTGAAGTGTGTATTGTTTTCAGAAAACTGAATTGGGCTATTTTTCTTAGCTTCTATGAAAGAGTTTAACAAATTTGACTTAATTATTAACAAAAAATAGATGATTAGCATGATCTCTTTGCTTAGACTATTCTCCTACCCAAATAAGTATATATTCTAATTTTTGTTTAAGAATAAATAAAAGCCTGCATTGTGTAACCTGAGTAGAAATTGGTACAGGAGCAGGTCAAGTTTCCCCCTACTTAAATTTCTGTGGTATTTTGATCTATAGTCTGTTAAGTGTTGACATGACTTATAGTGCAGCATCATCTTGTACTTCCTTTCCAAGCCTTTTGTATGCAGAAGTTGTACCTTTTACAGAGAGGTGGTGTGCTACTTAAAAATGACCATAGTTAACTTCATGTACTGTTTTTATTCAAGTACTTTGGCTCATAAAGCTGATGGGGTACCCTGTGATGGACATCTCTATATACTCAGGATTGTAGACTCAAGAAAAAGGTCCCTTCTGTGCGTGACATGTTATGCTGTGGGCAGGATTTGCTTTTGCTATAGAGACACCTGACTATATATGTTTTCCGCTCTATGTATTGGCTCCAAATTTCAGCAGCGTGTGTGTGAGAGAGGAGTGGAAGTCTTTGTCCCACTGAACACCTCTTTGCCCCCCTCCCTCCAGTGAGGAGCCTGGGCCCTCTGGAAAAGCGTGAGCAATGCTGACTGTATAAATTCATTTTAAGGCAAGAGTCCTCAAAGTGTGCTTTTATAGAGTCCTCTCAACTGTCTCCTTGAAGTGCAAGCAAGATACTATAACAAAGAAGAATAAAACGCTGTATTTAATGTCCATTTTGTTGTAAAAGAGCCTATGATAGAAGTGGAGGCTTTTGGCAGCAGAGCTTTCTCTCTTAATCTTTGGACTTGATTAGGTGTGGGAGGGATGAGAAAGGCTAGAACTGGTGCATTACACAGAGAGGGGGTTGAGTTGTTGGTTGTTTATAAGTTTATACGTGAATCCTGAATTTGAAATGTACTTAGAAATCCAGGTCACTACTTTCTGTTGTCCTGGAGACTTGACTTCTGAGGCTCTGGACAACCTGTACCTCTCCATAAATGTGGTGAGGGGGAAGAGGGCAGATTTCTGACATGGAAGCTGTTTTGCACAAAATTTTAAAGTCTATAGTAGACAAGACAGAGATACCCTCATCGTGCCCACGCACAGCATGCATCTGCTGCGCATTATCTTCTTACTAAGTGCCACAAAGCGTGATAAAGTTACTACGCTTGAACAGGCAGTGTCTCTGAAGAATATATTGTGAATGTGGAAAAGAGGAACTTCTCTTTCAAAGAAGAAACAGAGGCTGACCTCAGCACTAAGATGCTCTTCTCTATTGAAATGTGGGAATAATATATGGAGCTGCACCAGTACAAATTGCTGAAGCGCCTTGGCGGTGCTCCAAACGAGTGCCCTTTCTGATGGAGTTTTGAATACTTCAAGAAGATATAGTATGCGCATTTAGAAGCCAATAAAATGATTCCCTGTAGGATCCATAGGCTACATTTCAATGCTAAATTACGATGACAGTGTGAATGACTGACCGCCAATCTCCAGTGAAGCATTTCTGTGCATGCGTGCTTTTGCTTTTCTGCAGTTTAATCCCTTCTTGGGGTAAACTCTGTTGCCACTTCAACCCTCAGTTGAGATGCTCCCACCTCTCTCACTGCACATGTTGTGCCACAGCTGCTGATGCTAAAGAAGCTCTAACCACCTGGCAGTTTATTGACTGGAGCCTGACCTTATTGCATCTGTGACCTTTAAGAGGCCACAGCCAAGACTTGTTTCGTCTCCAGACAAAATAATACATTAAATGAACCAAAAGAGAAATCCATAGATGCAACTATTGCTGCATCTGGCAATTGAGAGAGGAATGAGAAGGGAACTAAAAATCCCATTACAATTATTCTTGGGTAAGAGTGTAGTGTTCTGTTTCAGAAAAATCAAATAATGTTGAATGTGTGCTCCATCTAGCCTAAGTTATGTGCAACAGGAGGGGAATGAACTTTCTAAGGGTGGGAATAAGGAACTGGAGTCTGGATTAAGCCAGTAAGTGATCAGTAAATTAAAACATCGCTTAAGGTCTTGAAATTCCTCTCTCCAAGATTTTGAATAGATTAACTTGGTTACAGAATTTGGTGGCTGAATCTCTGTCACACCTGTGGATTTGGATAAGTATCATTAACCCTTTAAAACAAACTATAACTCATTTAAAAAAAATATATTTGATTCATAGTGGAAAAATGTGATTCATATAAAGTGCAGTGCCTGGCCAGATAGAGGAGTAAGGCAAATGCCCCGGGATCCTCTTTCTTATAAACATGATACTATATAGCTAGTATGAAAATACAAAAAAAAAAAAAAGTGAATAGGGAGTAATTAATAGTAATTAAAAAGTCTAAATTTTGACAATCTAGGCAGGTATTGTGTGATTTCTTCATATGATAAGCTTTTTATCTAGTGTGAAGAATTCTCGACAGGAAAATAAAGAAATGAGCTAGGAAAGAAAATGTTCTTGGTGATGATTCTGCCTCTATCTTGATTTGTTTAGAAATCATAATTTTTTTCAGAAGTGCTGGTTAATTCTGTCCACATGCCCAGCCTAGCCTGAGACAGCTCAAGTAAAACCCTGGCTCCCTGAAGCTGACAGCAATCTTGCCATTGTGCCAGGTATCTGGCACAGGCAGTTTTGATGGAAATTTACCCTGAGGTCTTGATTTCTTGAACACTGTGGCGTATCTCAATGTTTGCATCCAAAATCTGAGGAACAGTAACATAGTGACTGTGTAAATGGTTGTCTCATTCTGCTGATGAAAAATGCAAACACAGAAAACTCAAGAATAATATTTATGTACAGCATTTCTTGGGTTATAATTGCATATATCCTGAATATGAAAAATGAGGTGGTATAAAACACAATCATGTTTTCAAATAAACAGGGCTTCAGCAAGAACTGGCTTTCTCTCATGTGGAGTTTTCTTGCTTGGTACCAGGTGCTAATGATTCTTATCCACTTGAAAAAAAAAAAAAGTCATTAAAATGTCAAACTGTTCAGCTGAAATCACCATTCCTTTTGAAATACAGCTTTAATAGTGAGAAAAATAGGAGAGATTTCTGAAATCCTTTTTTAAAATTATTTTTTCTTTCTGTCTCTCTTCTACCTGAAAATTGACTGGCAGCTATCAGCAAATTGGAGACAGGGAAACCTTCAGAAGTATTTGCCTTCTAAACTTCTATCGTTGTCTGCAGTCTTTTTGGAACCAGATTTCTATTTGCTGACTGTGTAGACATTTTATTGGAAGCCTTTTGCTGAAAATACAAGAAATAATATTTGAATTGCTTTTTGGATTTCTTATAGGATTCTGTCTTATTTTTAAAGCCTCTGAGCTGGATGTGTATTTCATTCCTTCTCATTTTTTGTTTTTCTTCTAAATATCTTCTTTTTATCTATCACAAAGTGGAATGCAAAATAATTCAGCAAGTCATTTGTGAGTCTCTGAGAGACTACAAAATAACACTCCCCACAGTATTCTCAGTAATTCCATTTTTAACTAAACCTTTGACTGGTCGTAGAGACAATAGCAAATTGTTTGTGTCTTCTCACAGTTGTAGGTTTACATTATGACTTAAAAACCTCTCCTAGTTTACTGAGGTTTTCCATATACTTCATGATGATTCTATTCTCACTTAGCTCCCAATGACACCTTAGTTCTTAAATTGCTTACGGATTATTATTTTTTTTTTCCCCCCTAAAGCTAGTTAAACTATATCTCAACACTATAAAAGGAGCAGAAAATCCCGTCAAAACTTTTCAATGCTAGATTATCTACATGAAACAAATACTTTTAGGTATTTTACCCCCCTTTGACATTTGAAACCAGACTACTGCCTTCCTACAGGGCTGCTTTCTGAGGCTCACAAACAGCTCCGCATTATACAGAGAAGACTCAGCTCAGTTTTCTAAACAACTTTTTCATGCCGTGCCACCCACACAAAACAGTTTGGGGCTTTCCTTGCCTCCTCAGTCTGGATGTACTTCCTTTTTTATTCCTGAGTCTCCAGTCAGTGTGGCAATGTGTGGCCTGGAGGCTTGGCTTGTGACTCTTGGGATTTGCTCGATGCAATAAGCTGATATACAAATGCCTGGAAGGATTGTCAAGGTATGCTCACTACACCTAGAAATTCAGGAGTTTTTGTGGGCTTGAAAAGTGGAAACTCAAGTCTGGGCTTGAATTTTAGGTCCTTGGCTTTGCTCTCTGTGTGTTGTAGTGTTCCCATGGAGGGGGATGCTGTGTGTGTGTTTTGTAGTGTTACTCAGGGAAATATCAAAACTGTAGCTTCCTTGGGATTGGAGTTACAGCTGTGTCCAGGTATTTGTCACGAGCTCTACAAGTGTGAAAGACAGGGGTGCCCCTGTATCAGGCACACTCAGCCTGTGAAACACTGTAGTATCGTTATTCTCTGTGATCCTCGAGTATCTAATTTGCTGGAGTAGCGTTGTGCTGCTGACAGAAAGGTTGTGTTGTACGCACTGTGAAAGGTCCCAGTGGTGCAGCTGGTCCTGGTCACCAGAGCCCATCGACAGCAGCAGGCAACCAGCATGGGAAGCTGGCTCCTTCAGCTCGTGGTTTAGCTCTTCTCAGGGTGTAGGTGTAGGAGGACTCGTGTGCTCGACTGGTGAGGATTTGTGTTTGAAACAGACAGTGGATAGGGAGTTCAGGGCTGGTGGTGAGATACAAAAGGAATCCATTTCGCAGTAATGATCTCGGTTATGCTTTAAAATGTTTGTTCAGGAGAAAATGTCCGTGAACTGGGAAAAAAACAAACCTACCAGAGAGAAACAATAAAAGGCTGTGCACAATGCCAGCTGCCATTAGAGGCTGAAGGTGTATTTTCAGAGCATCGTTTTTAGAAACATGGCTTCAAATAATTTCATCGGTCTAAAGAAAATTGCACCTTATGCCTTTTTGTTCTGTTCTCAGAGTGGATTTTTATGGAAGAACAGGGCTGTTCTGAGTGTTGGACAGGTTAAGCCCTGCGCTTTCAGAAGAGCTCTCTGAAAAGACACCGAGCACTGTGTGATGCGGTTGCATAGCGATACCACAGTCCTCGCTCTGTGATGAATAATTCAAATGAAAGTGTCTGGCTGGTTACAAGTATTCAGAACAGGTTTTGTGAGTATACTGTATAACAGAGGGCAGCAGACAGTAATGAGCCTTTTCCAGCTTCGTGCCCTCATTGGGTGTGGGCTTGGATGATGGAGAATTCTCATGAAATTTCCAGAATATAACAAATAATACCCCAACACCAAGTAAGTATTGCCTACCCCAGGTGGAACCAATAATTGGAAGTAAGGCTTGAACTGAAAGGAGGAAAAAATGCTCCTTTTTTGGGGTTTGTTTTTAGCGGATGGCATTGGGAAGCAACATACACAACAGTACTCTCTGGGAAGGCTACAAATAACGTGATCACCCGCAAGCTGCTGGTATTTAGGAAAAAGAGCTTTCTGTATCCAGCCTTCCTTAGTTCCTACCTTAGAAATTTCACCGGGTATTTCACATGATCCTAAGCCTTGCATGTGTCTTATCCCTATACCGCAGAAGAAGCAAGCACCCTTTTTCCTGTGTGGGAGAGAGTTAATAGCTATGTCCAACAGGCAAACATGCATTCTTCTGGCTAGTCATCAAATGAAATTTGAAAGCCATTATACTGTCCAGTGTTTTTACTGAATAGCTGATGAAGACAGCTGGGTTGCTAGCAGCTGCCTCGGGATTGTCTGGGAGGTTACTGAGCTTTTGGTATGATCTTGGAACCATCTTCCCTCGTAAATAAAGGGTAAGCATTAGTCAAGAATGATTAAAGTATTAGATGCTTTAAGATGTCATGTGTTTCTTCATTAAACAGCCTTTGAAAATTAAAACAGAGGTCATCAGCCCATCTCAGTTCTGCGGTTAATGCTTTTTCCTGGTTCAATTTGATCTAGTTACTGACTTTAAGCATTTATAATCTTTTGGGGGGCAGCCTATGAAATACGCATCAGGGGAAAGTGATTCTGCATAGCACGGCACCTACTCATGGCTTTGCATCTAACTGGCGCCATGAAAATTGGCTGGGTTTGGACTGTGCGGTGATCAGAGGAGGTCCTGCCCACAGTCAGTCTGGGCAGTCACCCATGTCATGCACTGGAGGGGCAATTGCTTCCCCAAAATGTTGGGCACAGGGTGCAGTGAGAACGGGAGCAAGCTGTGCAGAGAAGTGCTGCTGCACACATCGGCAGATGGAGGGAGAAGTGGGATGTGTTCAGAAAATAGGCAAATAGGCTACTAGGAAGTAGTCAAAAGGAACAATCGCTTTGGTTTTTACCTGTGTGCATTTAAACCAGATAACCTTTTTGTAATGCCTTCTTTCATCTCAGTGCAAATTATTAGAGGTGACTTATAACTGAAAATAGGAGGCTTTAAAAGCACTGAAGTTTTACAGCTGCGGTGTGTTGGTACTCCAGGATCTCCTCTTTCTCACATAAATTTGAAAGCAGAGTAGTGCTCTGATCTTAGTGCCTGCTTTTCAAATGATCAAATGTTTTAACTTATCCTTTTTTTTTTCTCCCCCACCCTCAATCCTAGGTCCTAATTAAGCAGTACCTGTAAGAGCAGTAACTGCAGTAATCATTTCTCTTTGCACTGATCTAATCTGAAGCCACAAGCAGCTGCAATGGTTACGCTACGAAGGATTTTCCCTTTTGGCAAATATTGCACGGGCTGTCCCTCGATTAGGTTACAAGTGCTTGAAGACTATTGATCTTTGCTCTGTTTTATGAGAATGTTTCTCTTTTTTAACAGCTTAATTTCTCAGGCTTGAATTTGAATGACTAGGTCAAGAAACAAAAGTATTTATGCATCTGATTACCTGTTTATCTGGTCAGGGAACCTCTGTGATGACCCTTTCTGATTCCTGAGCCACTGGAGATCCCATGCTCTGGGGTTTTGTCCTCCTCCTGCCAGATCTTACACATAAAGTGGCTGTAAACATTAATAGTATTTCTTAAGGGGAAGTGTCATGACGTTGCTTACCGACATCCCAGCAACAGGCTGCACGATAAAACTGCTCTGTGGGAATAACCCTGGGGGTTTCCCTCGGGCTGATTTGGGTGGGTTGCTAGGTAATTTGGGGTAGCAAGGGGGTTGTATGTATTCCTCGGTAGCTACAGGTCCCGGTAGAGATTTCCAGTTAAGTAACATAGACCCGAGAGAGGCTGTTCAACGGCTAACCAAGTTAAGCCCTGCAAACAACTTTTGTAATGAGGAGTTTTTCGAGAAAGAAGTTGGATTAGACCCAGGGATGACGTATCCTGTTTGATTTCTTTTCCCCTTGTGCTCTGACAAGCTTTGTGTTCAGGCAGGCTTTTGTTTCTGGCTCTGAGTCGCTTTAAAAAAATTTGGGAGCGTGTCTCAGGGTGTCAAGGGTGGTGTGCTTAGCTTGATTGGCTCGGTTTGCTTGCAAGTTCTTTGTTCTTCCCACTACCCTCAGGTCAGTTGAGCAACATGTCCCTACTGTTTAAAAAGAAGAAAAAAAACGGAGCGGGGGAAGGGGGGGGAAGAGAGAGGAAAAAAGAAAAAAAAGAGAAATGCTGAGTAATGCCAGAGGTTTCTCAAATGGCTGATGCAAACCTGTAGAATTTGCATCATCAGTCAGCTGGAGTAACTTGGTATGACAAGAGCTTAAATACAAGTCCACGCGGAAGCTGAGCTGGTTTCCAAAGACAGGGCAGTACCAGCTCGCAGTGTGAAAGCGCAGGTGTTCCTGAGCTGTGCTTGGATCGCAGGAAAGGCTCCAACACACTTTAGGAGCTTGCTACCTGTGCGTAAGAGCAGCTGGAAAGATAAGAGCAGGCAGAGGAAGAGACTGAGTAGTTGGCTACACAGAGAGGGGGGGAAAAAAACGTTGAGTTTCTGCTCCAAACTTTTTTTCCGGTGCCTGCCTTCAGTGTGCTGGTGGCACTGTAGCATGGTTAGGAAAGCTGCTGTGACCACGGTCTCTAATGGAAGCTACTTGCAGGGGCAAGCTAATGGCAAGTTGCCCTCTATGGACAGCGAACAGCCAGCCCAGGAGGGAAAAGTTGTGCTGAAGAAGAAAGTGACACTTTTGAGAGGGATATCCATCATAATTGGCACTATCATTGGAGCTGGCATCTTCATCTCTCCCAAAGGCATCCTGAAGAACACGGGCAGTGTGGGTATGTCCTTGATTGTCTGGACAGCATGTGGTATCCTCTCGCTCTTTGGTAAGTCCCTTGAAAGTTTCTAATTGGTCCAGAGGGGTGGCCGGTGGATTATTGCTATTAGTTGTCTGATTTTGCCATTGGACAGCAAGGCACAGTGTGGAGCTTGAGGACCAATAGGGCTCTAGAAGGTTTGTGCTGTGTGATAGGTTGCATGGAGGATGCAGAAGCATGCAACTCCTGTGTCCCCCGGTGTCTGGTCGGAAAAGATTGGAAATATAAACTATTGTTTCTTATGGGTCCCTAAAGCAACAGGAAAAGTAAATGTCCATTTTATGCTGTGCAATGTGCCGTATGTATAACGTTTTTCTTCTGGCTGTAACAGGTATTTTATGATTTGCTTGTAAGGCCCCCGGCAGCTGGGGATGCAGGTCACTCTGCTTGAGCACCAGCGAAATGTTTAGAAAGCTCGACCTAGTTCCCTAGAGGCTAGAGCAAGGTTTGAGAGGAATAATTCCCACCAGACATAAGCATGCAAGGGAGAAAAATAACAACACTTCTCCCTGGTCTTGTATTACTGCTCTTTGCTTTGTTCCTTTCTCAAGGTGTTGCTTTGGAAGACTGTGCTGTAAGCAACAGTGTGATGGAAACAAGTTTATAATGCTAATTTCGTTGCTGGCCTGCCTATCATGACAGCTTTTACTAATTTTGTGTGGTTTTTGAAGAGTATTAAAGTCTGAAGAATGCCGGTTTATTTGTTCTGTACACAAAGCCCACATTCAGAGTGGGAAAACCCCACCCTGGCTGCTGCGGGACAGAGGGTCTATTGACCTACTTAATGAGTTAATCTCAAGGAAGCTGAAGAGCTAATGTGAATATTGGCTTTATTTAAAACAGAAATGACTTGTTTTCTGGCAGGAGTTAAAGAGGACAAACACGGACTAACATGTGTCTGCTTAATAGATGGAACATGCAAATGCCACCCTGTGTAAATTGGCTCTGAGCTTAAAAGAAACATGGACTGTTTACAGGCTAAGCCCACCCGAGCCAAACAAACAGTGCAAGCAAGTTAGGACCCGTTTTGGTCAAATGTTAAATGTATTGGTAGAATGTGCAGCATAATCTATTGTGCAAACGTGGAAATCCTGCCCCTAATCAAAATTCTCCTATAAAGAAAGAGACAATTTGTAACCCTGTCAGAAAGCCTTAAATTTAATCAAAACAAAATTTGCTTAAGCTTTGCATTTTTGGCTTTAACTTTGATAGTAGTAATTTTCTGGCTGTGTAGTAAAATCTATTAAAAAAAATAAATAATTGTTTTATCAGATGGATTTTGTAGGTCATTTTCCAGACTTCAAGATAGGAATTACTGTGTAATTTGGCCCAACAAAAAATACTATCTCTTTCCCTGAATGGACTTGTCATGGTTACTTTTTTCATATTTTTTAATTCCCTACATGACTTAATTATAGTAAAATCACATGCAAAGATTATGTAAGATCTTGCTGAGGCTGGGTGTATAACTTGTATTGAAACATCATTTCATCCTGAACCTCAACAGAAGAGGCTGGCAAGAGAAAACCCATCTATAGCTTTTTTTCAATGTGACTGCAAGAATTCCTTTAAGTACTTTTTCAGATAAGCTGAAGAATACTAGATAAAAGCTGCCATATTTTTGCAAAGCCCCAAACAAAGCAAATGAACAAGGATGGAATTTGTCACAATGCATGATGTGGTACAAGTTTAATGAGCTTGTACGTGTTACGTGATTTTGATAATTGCAGTTTTCATCTTAAAGCACTGCAGCATCAAAGCATGCAGGGAACAGAGCTGAAAGGAGTTCATGTATGTTGCTGATCTTAACTCTGTGTGATGCGATGTTCACAAACTTTATTACAGTCTTAATCTGGCTTTTCAGACTCTGCTAAAAGGGCTACTTAGGTTCATCACGTGTGATACATGTCTCTATTGATGCAATCCACCATTTGTGGTGGATAATGGCTCATGAAGCAGCTGTAGCAGGTGGCACATGGGTGAAGAAGGCTTCATGTAGGTCCTTATAGTTGCAGCATGCTCTTGCCTGCTCTGTACTGGCAGAGGCCACGTGTTGTGCTGGCAGCAGCCTTGGGGAACTCTCTGAGAGCTGCTACTTGCTGGGAATGCCACTAGCACTTGCTTCAGTGAGGTATGAACCACTTCTACATGAACTAATGCAGCAACGTGATGGCGATTTGGGTTTTATTTTAGTCAATGTAAATGCACCAAAGGATGAAATGAGCCTTCTCCTATGTGAAGTAGTCTGTATTTAAGACAATGCTTTCATTGCATTAGTAGTACACAACACCATCACACCAGCATTGAAAAGCCAGGACTAAGCCATCTCCTGAATTTTGTGTAGAAGATGTTGGGAGCGCTATCGAGGAAAAATCTTAACCTGCAATTCCTGCTTCCAAATTTTGGCCAGTCAATTGCTTCACCTGTGGCTGGGAAGTAATACAGCTTTTGGGCTTAGCCAGGCATCTCTGAGGCTGAAAGAAGCTGATCACCATTTGACAAGAACCAAACGTCTTAGAAGGCTTTCACTCACTGGTGCAGTCAGGCTGGCTGGGGCATGGAGGTAGCTGGTGTGACACAGCAATTTGTTGTCCCTGTTCACAAGATACAGATGAGTCATGAATCACGTCGATAGTAAGTAGTTTATTCAGTGACTTTACACCTAAATGTAACTGGATATATGTATTCAATCAATCACAAGTCTAGCTGAATGAATTAAAACTTCCAATATTGCTTGGAAAAAAGTGATTAAAATGTATCAGAAGTAGTTGTGATACCATAGAAACTCCACTGTTTAGCTTATAAATGTTTTGAAAGGTATTTCTGGATATCTCTTGTGATGCCACACTTTAATTCTCACAGGTGCCCTCTGCTATGCTGAACTAGGAACATGCATTAAGAAATCTGGTGGCCACTACACCTACATCCTGGAAGCCTTTGGCCCCTTACCTGCTTTTGTGAGAGTCTGGGTTGAATTACTCATCATTCGGTAAGTGTATTGTGGCTTTTCTCTGTTTCTTCTCTGATGGCAATACAGTTTTCAGTCATAAAGAAAATCTCCCATACATGATGGGCAAAAAAATTAAAATACATCTTGATCAACGAGCTGTGTTCTGTTAGTGTGGTTGCTTCAGAGAATTTAACAGCTCTATTTTGCTCATCAGCATGGAAACATTCAAGAAGACATATGTGCATATATGGGGAGGGGAAAATGGTTCTATGAAAACTGCCTGCCACACAAATTCAGCTACTTGCTTTAACTTTGCTAAGCTTACTGCATCCATGAATGCCATTAATAATGCTAATACCTGTGCCTATATATAGTATAGTGGAAGAGGGAAGCCACCTTTACATCTTCTCAGTCTTGGCACTAGCTTTTGAAGCAGTTGCTGTTGTCTGTGGATACAGAAGCTATTGCCCAGTAGTTTTCAGATCTGGGGGCACCACGTGTTCGCTATATGTCTGTTTAGGTGCCCATTCTTTGTTTTTGTGCAGAATTGGAGAATTTAACTGTTGATTAATATGAAAAGCACTAAAAAAGCCAAGGTATTGTTTTGCTGTGTAAGCCTGTGACTTGTGCAGCCCTTACATTTTAAGGGTGAATTACAATAAGAAGATGCAGTATCATCAGATCATAAATTTTCATAAAGCAAATGGATCTTTGTATAAAACTCAAATGTGGCCCTTCGAATTTTAATTATTTTGTTTTTATGGTGTTGCTGGAGAGCTTGTTACATGTAGAACAGGACAACTCACACCAAAATGACTTTGGGAATGCTGCATTCCTGCCTCAGGCTAGTTAGCACTCCTTTCTCCTCTCTTCCGCAACCAGCAAATTAGTCACAAAAGCACAAGCCTCATTGCAAATCACAGCTATGTTTACATAATATTGACGAGTTCTAGCATAGACTGTTGAGTTTAAAAGCACTGACAGCGCTGAGTCATTCTGAATCTATAAATCCTTATCTTGTTTCCGGAGGAAGTAATAGTGTATGTCAGATGGTCCCTTACATCCTCCCCACCTGTAGGTAAACTTGGAATTAACTGCATCATTTCCATCAAACGTGATGAAAGAGCAGACGTCTTAATCGTAATAACTTTTTGCCAAAAAGGAAACCCAGAGGAAACAGGCCTGTTTTCACTGTGAGAAGCACAGTACTGTGAACGCAGCGATATCATTGCATGCCAGAGAATCAGCAAGAGAAAGGAGTATTAGAAATCCCTCTCTTAACCTGCACCTTACTAGGCAGGGGGACCTTTTAACCTAGGTGCAAACACCCACAAGAAAACAGGCTTCATATATTCCTCTCTTTGCAAAATTATTATTTGTTTACACACGACAGTGTCCCAGGAGTGTCATGAAGACACTCTTAGTCATCATGATCTGTCCCACACCCAGAAAATAATCATCTTGCATGGGAAAGAACATCAGCGGATTCTTTAATCATCAAATCTGAAAGGCAGCACGGGAGACGTACTTGTTATAACTTGCGATGATCAGAGCAGGGCTGCCAAAACCCTGTGTAGAGTTTTATATCTGACTCCTGCATCAGTAAACTAATTGGCTGCTGCTATCAAAGAGGTTGAGACCTAGTATGTATCTAGGATTTTTTCAGTAGGTGATGTTGCTCAAGCACTTCTCAGCTAAGCCATTTTTTCCCTCTGAAAGATGACAGGATTATCACACCCACCAGCTGGCGGAGCAGCCCTAATGAAATAAGCATTTCCTGCTCTCAGGTATCTTTTCAGCCATTGTTTTAGTCTAGGACTCCCTTAAACTCTGCCCACATACTTATCAAACCTTTCCAGCATTGCCCGCTGTGTAGATGCTCCTTATGCTGCACTGCTCCTCATCCTGTACAAATGAAGGGAGTTTTCTTCTCCCTAAAAGTCAGGTTGTGAGTATATTACATACCATTAGGAAAAAAAAAAGTTTTCAACCATGTGAAGGTGAGAAGATGACTGTGCAAATGCATTGCTTGAAGTGCTTGACTGCGGGGGGGGGGTTGCTAAACAGAGGCTGGGTGAGAGCCTGCTGCCAAGTGACTCACTCACCTGTGGCATGTGCTGAGACACAGGTACCTGCTTCTCTCCTGGTGGCTTTTTGTGCTCCCTGCTCTTCTGTGAAAGCTGCTAAGGTGCTTTCTGTCTGCTCCAGAACACTGAGCTGTTAGGGGGCTGCCGGTCTTTCTTTATGGTTGCAGTCAAAAGGAAAATGCCCCATTCCTTCAACTCCCACCTCCACTGATTGACTACTTTGGTACCAACCTCTCCCTCCAAACATGGTAATGCAAGAGAGACAGCTATTTATTAGAGGTATAATTTAGGAGCTATGCTTTAAAAACAGAACCGTGTGGAGAGCAGGGGCTGCTTCTTTAAAAAGGCCTTTCTTAGAGGGAAAAATCCAAGTTCTAGAAAAAGGAGCCAGGACTGGAGAAGAGTGTAGGAGAGCTTCAAGATCTGATCTTTCATCTGATCTAGGACACTTCAAACTACTTTTGGCAGGTTGCCGTGCTTAAAAGCCCACTGTGGGGGATGGGCAAGCAGCAGCCCTCGCTTGTCCACATGGAAACTTTCTGAGGAAGATACTTTTGTTCTTTTTTACTCTGCCATTTGTTCCAATGCAATGTGAGGCATTTTGGTTGAGTCATAATGCTAAGAAAAAGGGTTTTGTTTCAAGGGCAAAACTCAGTTTTGGAAAATTCTTGTTTTGTTCAATGCAGAATAAAAGTTCTGCAGAATTTTTACACCCTTCCACAGAATTTTTAACAACTATATTTTTATTAAAATTCTGTAAGCTGAAGCACTGTTTTATTAAATGCTGTAGGTTTTTTCACAAGAAATTTACATGGACTGTTGTTTAACTTAAAAATCCTTTGAGACAGAATTAAATGCCCTTTTGTCCTCATTGTATGTGTGTGTGTGAAGAAGCACAGATGTCACCAGCTGTCCTAAGAAGGGTGAAAGTGTCCTCCCAAACCAAACATGAGCAGACCACTGGAACAGTAATATGCACACAATGTCTGACACGAGACACAGGATAATTTGCTGCTAATATATGTCAGTGCTAAGGCTTCTGGCAAACATTTAGCTTGTCTCAGAGAGAAAAGCTGTATGAATAACGTGAGTATTTCAAACTTGTAAGTGCAAAAGATACCCACCATTCTTCACATTTCTCTGTTTCATGTTAGGTGCTTTCTGTCTGTGGAGAGTTTTTGCTCTCACTTGCAGTGCTAGGAAGTTGTTAATAAAAGGAACAAGTTCTACTTGCATTTTAGGAAATCCCTTTTTCTTTTTTTTTTTTTTTTTTTGCTTTGTCTCAGATTTTAATAACAGACTTGGGTTGGGTTTGCATACTTATTTCAGTAAAGCAGAATTCTCAGCTAGGTTGTCAATCCTTGACAACTTTTACTCCAGCTTTTGCTCATGTAATCTAATTCTGGCCATGTTTGCTTCAAGTGAGTGAATGAAGGTTTCCTTTCTGTTTACACCTGCTTCACAACCTGGAAGTTGTAAGAGTGATTCTGGTAAGAAGTGTTGGTGTCAAGATCTGAACCACTGAGCAAAGTTAAACTGCTTGTTGTTTCCTGCTACATTGAGAATGTACATGGCAGCATAGTTACAAGCAGGCACCTCAAAAAGTATGGTTCACAGCTCTGTGACAGTAAAGTTACAGCATGATACCATAATAATAATATCTTTGTACTACTGCAGATTAATTTTGTGATTTTGTTGTTGTTTTTTTTTTTTTTTACTGTAGCCCTGCTGCCACAGCAGTGATATCGTTGGCATTTGGACGTTACATTTTGGAACCTTTCTTTATGCAGTGTGAAATCCCAGAACTTGCGATTAAACTTATTACAGCTGTTGGCATCAGTAAGTACTCAATTTTAGGTTTCAGGGAAGGGTAAAGATGATGTCAATTGAAAAAAAAAAAAAAAAGTAATTGCACACTGAGCAGGTAGTCTCGTTTGATGTGAATCATTACAAAATGATTGTGCATCCAATGCCAAGGGCATCAGTGTGATTTTTTGCCGGGGTATGTGTGTTTGTGAACATACATAGTTGTAAAAAGAATGGCAGACGTTATTAATGGCAGGGAAAAATCTATCGCCAAGGCTGATTCTGTTGCCACTTGAATTAATGGCAGAACTCTCATTACTTTTGTGGAAGCAATTTCAGTCCTTAAGAGATGGTGAGCCAGTGCCAGAGATATAGAAGAATGATTACCTGATTTTAAGTGCTTTGCTCTACCTCTGTTTTAGGAGGCAATCGAGTGCCAAGTATGATGCCATGAAGAAATGTAGTTCTCTCGAGTGGAGCACAGGCAACATGAGATCATTTTCCCTAGTCCCACTCTGTTCTTCACAGCAATAAAACTTACTGAGGCACTTGCGGTCCGGGAAGCAGGACTTTGGGAGCAGTGTGTACAGCTTGGTGACAACGCACGTCTGTTACCAGCAGCCTGTCCTGCTTTTGCTAACTTTGCAAGTAGTGTAAGAAGGGCCAGTTAGAGCTACAGAGAGCCAGTAATTGCCAGTGGAAGGACGGAGACTACCCTGAGACCAGCAGCTTTAAAGTGTGCCTGTGCTGGTGTGGGAGGTTGCATGAAATGGGAAGGCACGAATCGGATTCGAATGGGACTCTGGAGCCACGTGCCTTTAGCACTAGCAGCTTGTTTCTAGTTCTGTCTGGTCATTGGTGATGATGCTCCTTGCACGCACATTGGCATTCAGCTCTGCTGGGAAGACAGTGCAGAGTAGACCTGAGTAATTAGTAACAGGTCATTCCTTTCAATTTGGTCAGTGCACATATCAGAAACAAACGGGCCTGAAAAGGGAATTAAGACATGCAAAATGATCAAAGGCACACAGGAGACCCCTTCAGTTCTGCACAATAATAGATTCAGATGACTTTTCCTTTCTTTGGGGTAGGGAGTTCAATTGACATTGAAATTTCCAGTGTCCAGGTTAATGCGGCTTTTTTTTGTAGGAGCTCTCTTGATAAGAGTTCCCTTCTGCCAGGAATGTTAAAAAAAAATCAGTATGTGACCAAACTTCTTTCTAACTTAATTACGCACAAACTATAGGTTTCATAGGAATAATTGAATTAAGGGCTTGAATTTTGAGGTCAATGACGTTTTATAGCTACATCTGTCTAAAATATTTCTGTGCAAGATAAGGGTGAAACAGATGTTCAGTAACTTCAAGGTCACTGAGACAGAAGGAATGTTAAGTGAGGACTCCATCAAAGCATTTTGTTAAGTGCATGTGATTCAAGCACAATAAATGAACAATTTGAAATAGGTTTTTATTGCTTTTAATTTAATTGAAAATCTGTGTGATAAGCCAGGACTTCACAAAGTAATTAAACAAAGAACTAGCATTGCAGGGGGTTGGAGTTATGCTGAAATAATTACAGCCTCAGGGGAGAGAGGAGTTCACAGCAGACTGCTCCTATGATGAGCACGGGTCTGTACAAAACAGGTAGGATGAGCTGTCCTTTTACTCAAATAAGGGATTCTTGCAGACACTTTGTACTTGTGAATGGGACGATGCTGAGGAAAACAGATATGTCAGACTGAGGCTTCTTGGTGGTACGCTGTACACTGGAGCCTCATTTGTGGTAGTTTTGATCACATGCCACACTTACGTTCTGGGATCCCGGAGCTGTTGTTCTTGTATGCTAAGAATTAGCTGTTGTGGTGATAATTGTTATGGACGTTTTGTGTTGTGTGTGTGTAGGCAGAGTGATAGGTAAGATTAAGGTGTGTTGAGATGAACAGACACACTGGAGCCCTGAAGATCTTATAATCCAGTTTAATGGTGCCAAAGGTAGCGTTTGCTTCCACAGAAAAGTTTTAAGTTAGAAAGTGAACCGATGTGCCTTTTGTCTCCTTACCTACACCTAGTCTCTTCTCCCTCCTGTTCCTGATGACAGAGCGTTCATTGCATATCTGGCTTTATTGTGTGGAGGAAAAGGTGGTGGGAAGCACCATGAAACCCTGACCGTGGGTGAGACTTTGTCCTGTAGTTTTACCTCAGCATTTCTCATCATGATAGAAAGGGCAGGAAAAGCTTTTGAATAATCTCCAGATGATCCCCTGTCCCCAAACACATTCAGCATAGCTAAACAATTTCTGACAGATGTTTGTCTAAACTGATCTTAACACCTTGAGTGAGGGAGTTTCTAAAACCTCACCTAATACCGTAGCCAGTTTTCTCTATCCTTGTCACAAGGCAGCTTTTCTCATTTTTTTTTTTCTACCTA
>JAVSBS010029641.1:73742-88819 GCA_033124195.1 Coracias cyanogaster
GGCAGCTTTTCTCATTTTTTTTTTTCTACCTAAACTTCCTTTTCTGCAATTTAAGCCTATTATTAAAGGGCTGTCTGAGATGGATGCAACCATGATTATGATGGAGAGTGGCAAATACTGTTGCTTCTCCAGCTGCAAACAAGTACTTCTCATAGAGCGGCTATAGTCCATTCTGCTTCCCACCATTCCACCTTGCTGTCTCTGTGGTGAGAAAGGAAAGAGTGCTTCAGAGATAATGTAGATCAGAAGAGACCTAAAATGGAACTACTGGAGACGGTGACCTTTAAAAAACCCCCCTCATTCTTGGTTTATTATGTATAGGAAAAAAGCATGTGCTGGGCACAAAATTCCCCTTGAAATCAAATCTATTCTGAGCAATTTTGAACAGCCTGTAGAAGCAAATTTTCTGTTCCACAGAACAGTGCCTTCATTTTTTTTCCCTTTTTTTTTTTTCATTAAAAAAAACCACAACAACAAAAAATTCCCGATGTTTCAATGGCTTGGAAGAAACAATGGTGCTTGTGTGGAGATTCTCTTCAAATACTGCATCTTTCTGGACCACTAGAGCAAAGACTGCCTGTTCTTTTCAAACTTAGAAATCACTTTAATTCACTTGGTATTTCTCAAGCATATCACCACAAGGAGAGAAATATATTGTTTTGTTTATATCTTTTAATTCTTCTCCTAATGGTAAGCTTAAATGTATTGGTAGTAGGAAGTGATACTGTGCAAAGGTATTGAAGTGTAATACCTGTATGTAACCTGAACAGATATGCAATCTTAACTGAGCCTGAACCACTCTTTTCACTTGGCCTCCCTATCAGCAGATAAACAGGTTTCAGCTATTAAAAACTGTAAGACTAAAAGCAGATTACCAACTGCACATGTTTTTCAAGTTCTTACACTCACTCGTGTACTTTGGGCATTCTACACCGCAATAATGTGTAATTTTCTCCCTTTTTTTGGAAGTCTGCCAAAAGCCCTCAAATACCCCAGACTTGACCGTTAGAGGCAATACTGTGCTTGAAAACCAGGGCCAGTTGTACAGATCTATCAGTGCTTGCTGGCAAATATTCATCTCCAAAGCTTTATTGGCACAAATTTGATGTATATGTGAGTCTATAGTTAGTTGTTGGGGTTTTTTTCCTCCATCATGGCAGATGTTACAGACGTGGCTCTCCATCGCTGAGAGTTTTCAGACAAGTAGTTTAAATGAAGACATCTCTTGGCTGGCAGGGATAGCAAAAGATACTCTGATGGGTGCTTTTGTGCCTTCTGTGACTTCATTTTAGTTGACACATTAGGATCTGCAAATTGAGGGTATTTTTTGCTTTGCGAATGCCTTGACCCTAGAAGCCTGACAAGTTAGGGGAGGGCAGTTTCCTTGGTTTCCCGCTGAGGCAGTGGTACATGTATTCCTGAAAAGTAGGACAGGATGTAATGCTTACTGCTGCTTCTCCCATTAGATTTTGTTATCCATCTGTATCTGTGGCTGTGTGAAGGAAAGAGGTGGTGAAAAGCAACATGATCAGTGTCACCATTGTGTTTGATTGTTCATGAACCCCATTTTGTTCTCTCTCCATACTCCTCTCGGTTAGGATTTGTCTCGTATTCAGATGGGTGTTCAGTTTAAGGTAATTGTCTATGCTTCCCATAGAGTTATTGGAGAAAGGGAGCGAGACACTTCCTGAAGGCAGCACATCTCATCTGAGATAGGCATCCGCAAGAGGTGTTATTATTCATTCTCTGGAGCTAACTGTCTCTTCATTGAGGATGTAGTCACACAAGATGCCTTAACTTTAGTTAACCAAGTTAGAGATGAGTCCTCCTTTCACTGTCCTTTTTTTTTCTGGGAATTGTTTCTTCCATCTGATCCTTGCTGTGATCCTGTATCCAAGAGTCTACAATCAGTTTCATGAAGTGTCTCCATAAGACCATATTCATAGAAGAGATGTTTTGAATAATGACCATTGTCCCAAAGTATAATTTCCTTCTTGAATCCTGGTGCAGCTGTCCTATTCTTTTCCAACTCTTTAGCAGTTTTCTTCACGATTCCTCTCCTCTGTTTCCTGTCACTATCCCATTGCTAACACAATCAGTATGGTGCTGATATGGGAGTATAAGCCCCACATCCCTGAATGTCTGTTATGGACGTGGAACTGCTCAGACTAAATATTATAAGAAGACTATAAATTCTTATAGCCTACTAAGTCCAATAAAATGAAATTCCAAAAATACCAAACTGGTCTCAAATCTTCTAAGAACTGAAGTCTCAGCCCTGCAATCTGCATGATGATATTTGTGCAGTTGTCGAACTCTATAAGGGACTTACTCTTATAGAGGACCATGTGCACTGGACTGACTGCAGGTGGAGTGTCCCTTCAGCTTCCTGATTAAATGAAGGTCCTTGCAGTGTCTGTTTTGCTTTTGCTATTTGATTAGAAATCCTCAGATGAAATGTCTGACTGGCTTGAATTCACAGTTGGGGATGGAGAAGGTTTTGACACAGCCTGCTCATGAGGTGTCTTCCTGAAAATACCAGCCTGAGGTTTTTTTTTTTTTCCTTTCAAGCCAGTGTAGCTCTTATACAGAGTTGGGGCTGGTGATTTGTGCGGCTGGCCAGCAAGGAAGGTTATGAGTTACTGTATGAGTTGACATTAGTGTTTGTATTAGTTTGCCATCCAGTGACATTCACATACGTGTATCAGGAAGGTGAAACCGATGCATTAGAAAACCTCGAGGAGGGCTCTCTGCAGGGAGGATGCTCACTTTACCTGCCCTGACCTGTGTGAGGTAACAGACAGATTGCTGCCGTCAGCTTGAACTCTGAATGAGCTGGCTGTCAAATTCCAGATACTTACACATAAAACTCTTCCTTGACATTTTCTTGTGACCTGGTCCCTGCCTCAGCTTTGTCTTCTGGGAAAGAAAAGTACCATATCCTGAACTTCCTAGGAAATTTGAAATAAGCCATTGCTTGTGTATGGCACTTGATTTTCTTTATAATTCAAACACTGTTGATCAAATAAATGTTTTAAATATAGTTTGCTTAACTGATGGTTATTAGCCTTCCTGGTAATTGTCCTGGAACCCTTGACAGTAATGAAGCCCTAGGAAAAGAGGGGAAAACTCAGTCAGTGCTAATATTCAGCAGCAATCTAAAGGGATTTTTCGATGTATTTAAATGAGTGAGGTTATGTCAGGGTAGCATTGAGACAATAGAGTAATGAATCAGACTCTTGGGATTTTCTGTCTCCTGACAAGAATCGGGATACACTGAAGTAATAATGCAAAAAATAAGCGTTTGGATCTCAAATGATACTTTGCAAAAGTCCAAGTGATGTCTTTGTGACTTAGAAAAGAATGCCAAGGTTCTGAAATATGGTGAAATACAGAACTGGAAAAGCATTTTGACCTTTAAGTGTTTTTTTGGTGAAAAATTCACATTTAAGTGATGTTGTGAGTTTATGCTGACTTGAATGAATTGTTCCTTTGAGAGTGGGACCCTCTCGTTCCCAAATAAAAATTCCAGAAAATGTTTTTTTCTGGATTTTTTAAAAATTAAAACTATCTGCAAATTACATTGGGATCCAGATTACTTGGAATTTTTTCCCCTTTCCATTAAACAAACCTACTTTTAGTTCAAACCAAGAATAATTTTTTAATGATATATTTTTTGGCCTTACAAGTGAACAGAATCTATATAAAAGACTTGGGTTGTGCTGCCAGCAAGCTGGTACCGTGCCAGATTTACAACGCTAGCTCACACAAACTAGCTTCCAGACCCTGATGGGAAAGAGCAACTTGTGTTTTTATGCATTCCAAGATGTGTGATATGGCTGATGGTACAAACAAACTGGTGCTCTTGAGTTTGAAGTACGGGAGGACTGTGATGAGGAGCTAATTCATTAGCTCCATAGGATGGACAGTGAGAGAAGATGAGTGAGATGGCTTGTTTGGCTACATTCGCCTTTACCTGCAGCAGAAGAGGAAAGGGACTTTTTAACTAGTGAAATGGATCATGCTTTCCATTCGTTGGGTAATTTTTTTTTTTTAAATATCCAAACTCCTTTATTGATTCTGTTTTGCCAGAGTAATTGTTTAAACAAGCTAGAATAACTGGCACTCAACTGATAAGACCTCTTGTCCTCCTGTCAGTCAGTGCTGTTGTAAAGAAGATTCATTCTGGAAATGCAAATCTCTACTCAAACCAGTGCTGTTTCAGAAATCTGGAGTGACAAGGGTTGGGCAATTAATTTCTTTCATCCAAGGCAGAGTCCTGCCAGCCCATCATCTTCCAACAGCTAACAATTGTGGGTAAACGGAGCTGTCATGTGGTGCAGAGGGAGCCTGGCACAGAAAGGACAGACGGATGGGCCACACATCAGGTCAGACAGAGGGACTCAGCTCAAGCATTTTGTGCAGCATCTGGAAAAGGGGAATGTGAGAAGTGAGAGGGCAGCAGCTGGAGAAGGTTATCGGGGTGTATTTCATCTCATGCATCAGGACCTATTGTGTGTGTGGCCTTCCTGTTGGCAAAATGTTTTGTGGCGATTTAGGTGGCATGAGTATTTCTTTCTGACTTCTCTTTTTTCCCCTTGCAGCACTAGTGATGGTCCTGAATAGCACGAGTGTCAGCTGGAGTGCCCGCATTCAGATTTTCCTTACCTTCTGCAAGCTTGTAGCAATTCTGATAATTATAGTCCCTGGAGTTATCCAGCTAATTAAAGGTATGAAATGAAAAGTAAATGCTTTTAAAGTGCTTTTATCTTTACCCTCCCCAGTCTTTCTCCACCTGCCTCCACCAAATAATGCTTATAGCAGCAAAATCTCTTAATTAGTCTGTGCTTGCTTAACTGAAACCCTGCACTGTCATGTAATTGATTAGAAGTGGAACTACACTGGGATGAACTGGTATTTCCTTCAGCATGCCAATGAGTCTATTCAGATCAGGCTCATTTTTCAAAGGAGCAACAGGATTGCTCTTCTTTGTAATTTGCCTTTGGCGTGAACTTTGTGAAAGGGGCGGGATGGGTTGTAATGGCAGAAAGGCATACCCGTCCCCAAAGCACGTGCCTTGTCCAGGCAGAATATGTCTCCTTTACCTGGGCTGGTGCCTAGTCCTGTTTGGTACTGGATTTGTGGTATCAGAGAGGTCTCAACATTGGGGAAATGGGGAAATATGGGGAAACATCGGAAATTATGAAAGAAAGACTATTGTGGATGCTGTTCTACCACTTCAGTGATGTAAATTTTGAAGCTAAAGGTGCTATACTGGCAAGAGAAACTGTAGTTAGATGTTGCTCTCATGGGCTTCCTGCCTGTAAGTAGTGGACACTCATGCTGCAAGTGTGCTTTACTACTTCAGGGACTGGAAGACCTGCTGTATGAAGAAAGGCTGAGAAATTAGGGTTTCTTCAGCCTTGCAAAGAGAAGGCTTAGAGGAGACCTTATTACCATGTACCAGTACTTGAAGAGTGGCTACCAAGGTGGAAGGAGGCTCCCTTTT
Source organism: Coracias cyanogaster (assembly GCA_033124195.1). Taxonomy (NCBI): domain Eukaryota; kingdom Metazoa; phylum Chordata; class Aves; order Coraciiformes; family Coraciidae; genus Coracias; species Coracias cyanogaster. Next base: position 79,252 of record JAVSBS010029641.1, read on the forward strand.
TACAAGGAGTCACATTGAAAAAATGAGGGGCAATAGCTGCAAGCTACTCCTGGGGAAATTCTGATTGGAGTCCAGAAGAAAATTGTTCACAATGAGAACAAACATTGGAATGGTCTCCCAAGGGAGGTGGTGGATTCCCCTACATCAGACAGTCTTAAAACTCAGATCGACAGGGTACTGGGCCATCTCACTTAAACTGTAGATATATATATGTATATATTTTTTCTAGTCTTGAAAGGCTGGACTAAATGATCCTTGAGGTCTCTTCCAACCTGGCATTCTATGATTCTTCCAAGTGAAGAACTAAAGCACTCAGCTAAAGGCAATAGTCTGGGGCAAACCATTCATAGGAAAGCAGAAATATGTGGAGGGGCCAGAATTATTCTGCAGACTTTATCAATGCTTCTGTATAAACAAGGAGTATGAATACACACCCTTGCTCTCCGCAGCAGCAGCCATGGCTATGCAGGCCTTTCCTTGGCTCTCAGGAAGTCATTTGAGTAAAGCCATGCTGGTAGAGAAAGTGTTTTTACTGACGTATACTCCGCTACCTGGTGAGGCTTTTCCATTAGAGCCCCATCAGCAGCGGGTGTGAGGTGGTGACAAACCCCAGCTAAGCTCTCGTTACAATAACACCAAACAATAACCACACAAAGCACCAGGAGCCATTCAGCGCAGAGGGTCAGAACGGGGAGCACGTTTTAATGAATTGGTGGCAGATTTTATCTAACAAAAATTATCACAGTTTGTTGGCTCTGTCCCCAGGGATGCTCTTTTATGATGCTTTCACAAAGCCTTCCATCTGAGTCAACAGCACGGCATTAGGCTCTGCAGTGAGCTCGGTTTCTCAGGTTGAGCAATAGGCTCTGAAATAAAAGTTTTCCTGTGTAGCATGCTGCTGATTCACTATTTCTGTTTTGTTGGTTTTCACTTCCTTTCTGGCAATTGCAATGCCTCTTCCCTCACCTCTTTTCTTGTGCCTAATTTCTCCCTGCTTCCATCCACCCCATTTTTCCTAGATGTTTGAAGCAGGCCAGACCCTGGTTTGGATGGGTTTGCTGCACTTAGTAACTCAGACAGTATCCCTAATTCCCCACTTGGACCTTCCTCTGGCCACAGCTATTCCCTTACTCAAAAAAGCCTCCAACTCAGTAGGAATTTCGTCTGACACCTGGGTAAAAACAGAGCAAAAGGTAGAGGATTTGACCCATGGCTAATTTTAAGTCTGAATGAATTCTGCTTCTTGCTGCTCCTTTCCTGTGGAGGGTCACTGTTCCGCAGGAAATCTGGGATATTGTAGGGAGGTCTTGCAAACCACAGAGCACCTTGTAAATGGGTAAGAGCAGAATACAAGTCTTCCATGTTTACATTTATAGGTATGTAATTCTTAGTGTAATATTAACTCAATACTGACAATAATGTGCTAGGGAGTTGCTAAATTTTTCAGTGGTAGAAACATTTAGGGTATTGGGTTTGTTTAGCTTTAACATGTTGCTTGTGAGTGAAATGCCAGCAATGTTCTTTCTGATTAAAACATTAAACAAGAGAAATTTTCCACAGCAAAAACTACAGAGCTCATTCTGCTCTTTCATGTTGATCTAAGTCACTGCTGGTGATGACAGTGCAGTGAGTGTCATCGAGCCTAGAATACTTTGAAAAAAAACCTGAATAGGTCAAATTCTGCTATTGCATGACTAGGGACACCACAAAACCTTTTACAATTGCTGGCAGATTACAGCTGCAAGGGTTGGGTCAGAAATTAAGGTCAAGGGTAGAACTTGCAGTCATTGAACTGTTGGGTGATTAAATGTTCCATGGTGTGATATATTTATTTGTTTTAAAGTGGTAGGCCACCAAAGACCTTAATTTTCAATATTGTTTTTGTTGATGTTGCAGGAGAAACACAGCACTTTAAAAATGCATTTGCGGGGAATGACGCCAGTATTATGGGGTTACCACTTGCATTCTATTCAGGAATGTATGCCTACTCAGGCTGGTAAGTTGTTGAAACCTACAAGTATTTGTCCCAAAACCAAACACTAATATGCTCTAACAAAGCCATTTATTTGTCTGAAGAAATGAGTGGCACATTCTACACCTTTTTCCAAGTAATCATATAGTGAGGGTAGACCTCGCCACAGTTCCATGTGCTCAGTAGTTATTTTGCAAGGAGAATTTTTCTTTTCCTTTCTACCAAGGAAAGATTTTTACTTTTCAAACAGTATGCAATAGGTAAACATGCACTGAACACTAAAAAATCAGACTTTTATTTCTGCTCTTCAGACTGGAAATAAAGGCAACATGAAAGGAATGTTTTTACTTTTTCATTAGGTATTTTGATAAAAGGGATAATGAAGCTTTAATTTTTGTAGAACAAGTCAGTATTTACATGAAAAAAAAAATCTATGAACAGTTACAAAGTTGTGTGGACCTCAGCCTTTGCTTTGTAAAAGCAGTATTTGAAAAATAAGAAGTCAACCATGATAACAACAGTACAGACCACAAAACAAGTTAAACCCCTAGATTTTTATGCTTCTTGCTCCAAGAGAATTGGACTTCACTTAACAAGAAGTGCAACTGGCTTCCATAGAAGTCAAGTGCTATTGACTGCGAGCAAAGGTATGAGAATCTGCCTTCAAGTGTCGTGCTTAGAGCTTTCTTTCAAGTTCTTTCCCTCTCCCCCACCAAAGTACACAGCAGCTGGTTTGAAAGGTGCTGCTGCTCTTCGAATCTGCCTTACAATTTATTCATGCTTAGCAAGGGCTCTGCGTTGCACACTGCCAATGTGCTCTTGCAGCAGCAGTGTGTGTGTGAGGGGAAGACTACAGTGCACAGAGTGGGCTTATTTTGAGATAGCTTTGTCTGCAGGTCTTCACTTTTCTTTGCATAGCCTCACAGGCAGCCAACTTCTTTACTTCGCACAAAAGGCGAAGGCTGAGAGATAAGGGGTTTATTTATTTAATTCAGAGGGACAATCGGCCGAGCATTTCAGTTCTCTGCCTGTTTGTAACTCCCTGGTTGCAGGAGCGTTCTAAAGACGCACACTGAAGTACTGAACAGAACTTTCATATGAAATGGAGGTGGGGGGAACCCAAGAGAGTCCAAAGCCTTTATCTGTGATAGATATATAAGAAAAGAGCCTGCCATTTTGAGGCCTCAAAGAAATTGAACTTATTATGCGGACAGTCTCTACCTTCTTCCCTCTCTCTCACATAACTACCTCTGTCTCTCATACACATACGTGTGTGATGGTTTCTTACTTTGCCAATATTAACCTAACTCTACGTTTTTATATGAAGGCAATTTTAAAAGCTCTTTTGTTATTCATCAGCGAGGCAGAGTTTGTTTATGGTAAAGCACTATATCAAAAATACCGTTATTCTGTTGCACCTTTCCCATTTCTCCCCATTTTCCACCTGGCATTCAAAACCCCTACAATAAAAATAATCTCTGTTTTTCCTTTATACCTTCTGACTTTTATTTCAAGGTCCTTATTTTCCACTTAGAAAAGAAATTAGCAGGAAAAGACCTACTTTGGCTAGTGGTTCTTCCCAGCTGCCTATTTGTCTTTGTCACCAGCTCAAATTGATTGCTGCAGAGCACAGGAGAGCAGACCATTAAGTGGAGTGTCAATACCCTTGCACTATCAGTTTCACGGGGCTAAATCAATCCAAGAAGCTGAATGTGAAGGAGTGTTGTGAGTGTAGGTGTCGTGTCCCAGGACTTGGGCAGAATTTTATGCGTAGCCTGCGAGACTACTGACTCTTAATGACACAGCTTTAAAGAACAAAACAGGTAGTATCTCTTATACGTGTGCGTTCATCCTGAGAAGGGCAAATGTAGACTATTTGGTATACAAAATGCTGGGTGAAAAAGGACAAGTAGAGAAAAGAATGCGAGGAAGCATGCTTTTGCATCAATAAAAGAACTGATGAGGGGCTGTCAGATTACTTCTGCCTCAAAGCAGGACTAAGACCAGACAGAAGTAGCTGAACATCTTGCTCATCAGAAGCTGTCTCTCCTTTGAACTATCCCAACCTCTTCTTTGCTGCTATGTGCAGTAGCAAGTTTAGAAACAAGTACTGAGGTTGTTGTATAAGATAGCAAATCTACTTTTACAGAATTTCATGCTTGGTCACAAAATTACCTTTTTTTTTTTTTTAAAAACCGTGAGCCAGCACTAACTCATTCTGCCAACCCAAATCTGGTCCAAGACTTGTGATGGGGAAAAATTCCCCGACTTTCTGCCAGATCGGGTACCATTTGTTTATTCACTGTGGTGCTGTTGGGTCAGATATCATTTGTCTTCTGTATAAAAGCAGAAAGCCAGCATAAGCACTGCATTGACTGCTCTGTTTAATTAGCCAGGATGCGACTTTGTGCCCGTATCTAAGCCAGGCACATCTGTGTGATCCAGCGATGCCCAGACCTGGTGCTAATAAATGCAGAACAGAGGGTTCAGTGACCTTGAGGCTTATGGTTGCTTTGTATGCAGGGCTGTGCCCGGTAAGTAGTTCCTATGAATTCCCATACGCAGCTGTCTCTTGCACGCTGCTGGAATACAACCAGAGTGCAACCTGTACCAGAGGTTGTGCAAGAGCACGCAGGATTAGCAGCCTGGGTTTGCGATCATATACAGCACACTAGTACCAAAATCCTGGTTTTCAGGAGGGGCTTTTTGAGGCTCCATTTATTTCTATAGTTAAGAAGTCCTTGCTCAGCAGCCTGATGAAAATTTTTGCCGATATAACCTGAAATTGTAAAACACTACAGCCACAAGTGGAATTTGAGGCTTGAAGGTGCATGTGCATTTGTGTACAGAATTAGGGTAAGCCATAATTTGCCTAGTATGCTGGGGAAAAAAAAGAATCTAATTCCACACCAACACCACATAACTTTTGTCTTTTTTCTGCTTCTCTGTCTTTTCTGAGAATTCCCTTCCTGAGCATGGGGACGAGAGAAGGTTAAGTCTCACACAAACATGGGTCTACAAGGTCTACGATAATTAACAGCAGTGCTCAACTAAAAGCATCTTCTTGATTCTTTGGGAAAGGAACACAGAATCAAAACCTATCAAACCCTTATAATATGTTTTATAACTCTTTTCTAGGTTTTACCTCAATTTTGTTACTGAAGAAGTGGAAAACCCTGAAAAGTATGTACATAATGTTTTTGTTGACTTTTGAAAAACGGCCATAATATTTAAAATGTTATAAAAGTAGTGATCTTCAGAAATTCTGCATGCTGGTCAAGTTGCTTGCTTTCCAGCAGACCTGGTATCTATTTGAATTGCAACTGCTTGAAGATTTGCTATTTTCGGCCTGTCGTGACCTTGTTATGTATTCTGCTTTTATGTGCACAGAAAGCAGAAAACTAAGTAGATCTCCAGGGCTCTGATTCTCACCCTCAGGATACAAGTAACTATCAGGGGCTCCTTTCAGTGGAAGTTACTGGTATCCTGTCAGGGAAATCTTGCCCAAGAAACTTATCTACTGCAATATTTGGCAGTTTTGCTATGTTTAAATATTAATCAAATACTTAGTTCTACTTGTTTTAGAAGTCTCAGAGTTGCAGGAACTTGAACACACGTATCACAGCATCCGATCCAATTAAGCTGAACAGGGGGTATTGGTGGGAGTCTGTTTCAAGCCGGAGATGAATACTCTTGCAGCTCCTGTCTGTAAAATACAGAAAGAAAAGCTGTCCTGTTAGGATGAGTTTGATATGGCAGATCTGTTTTAGTAGATACATTTTGATATATGCCACCAGGAATAAAACAATATTAACCTTTTCTAAAAATTAAAGAAAATATGTCTTGTCAAATCCAGTTGTGTTCTTTGAAGAAATTAACAATTTAGTTGATTAAAAATTAATAGGTAGATATAATTCTCTTAGGTTTTAAAAATGAGATACCTAGCTGGGTACCAAATAATTTATTGTTTAAAAAGACCCTCAGCACTGTACACTCAGAGAATATGAAGCCACATATCTGAAACATGTAGCGAAAGGAAAAAAGAAAAAAAAAAAAATAGCCATCGATGGGAAGTATGCAGAAGGTTTTTGGCTGGTTTCTTCAAAGCCTGAACCAAGTCTGTTAGCCTTCAGTTCAGACAAAACACCTTTACAGAAGCCGTGCTTTAGTAAAACACAAGCCATTTGGCTTGATGGGGAGCAGCTGGGCTAATGCTTCCCAGGCCTGGGACACACAGGAACTCAGGCTAGATGATCTAGTAGCAATTCTGGGTCTAAGTACCAAGGATCTGTGTGCTTTATAAAGTCAGGGGAGGCAGACATTAAAAAAAAAAAATCTTACTTTTTTTTAACTTTTGAAAAATCACTGCATGGCAGACTGACTTGAACAGAAATGTGAAACAAGATAAAGGAGTGAAATGATTCTGGTCCAAGACTTCTACTGCTTCAGGAAATTCTAGGGCGATGGGTTAGGAGCCAGAGTCTTGGTGATGCGATCAAAAGCATTTGCTAGAAGCAGTATAATTTGTAATTTATCATGCGGTTGCCATCAGTACTGTGTGACGTTTTAAAATGTGCACATGCCTACCACCACCCTTTAGGACTTCTCATACACTTACGTGTCTGCAGCCCTCTTAACTGTATGGTGATTAACTGGAATTACTGGTAATTTTCATTACAGCTATTTTGGTTTATGATGACTACTGTTTTTCTTGTGGTTTGAGTCAGAGGAGTGAATATTTTTGAACATGTTGCTCTCTCCTGCGTAGGACAGAAAGGCATAGTTCCTTTTTCTTTAAAAAAAAAACCAAACAACCTAAGTACCCATTGAAGTGTGTTTTAGAACAGCTGAGAAAAATGATGTGGGTTAGATTTCAGAGTTATCTTCATTGCAGCTGGGACGCGGGGGAGGGAGACCCTCTCTTTCCTCCCCCCATCTTGGGAGAGGTCCTCTGTTCTCCAGGGTACCCTTGGAGAGCTGCTGAAGTGAATTGTGCTGTCAGTGGGGATGCAGGACCAGGGGGCAAGCCACATAGCCTGGCTGGTTCGGTCTATTCCAGGACAGCTCTGGGAAAAAAAATAGCTCAATGACTTATGTGCAATGTTGTCACAAAGCCATCCAAGCTTCCATTCATCATTCTTCTTCTTGAGGTTGCACTTGGAGAGGATGAGAAGGGAGGATGCCCAGTGTTTACAGCAGGGTGCCTGGGATGGCAATCGCCACGCAAAGGTACAAATATACAGTAGAAGAGGTTGGGCTTTTTAAACATTGTTAAATAAGTGGCAGGTGATGGCAGGGCAAGTGGATTGCTACTGGATGTGCTGACAAGAGTCCCTTGCACCTGTAAATGGAGATTCTGGACTCCATTAACTTGAAACAGTCATTAAATGAAACAGTTGTAACTTTTTTTTTTTAATATCTAGTTGTCACTTGTGAATGGCTCTGCTGGAAAGATGTCCTGCTGAATGGGGGCCTGGTCTAGCATGTTCCCAAAGATACAGGGCAAGGGACTAATCTCAGGGCAACTGTCCCAGCTCCTGGCAAACTCAGTGCAGGTGTTTGATGAGCCACAAATCAAGCTGCTGTGGTAGGAATTTATTAGAACTTAACTGCTTTAAAGATTTTGTGGGTTTTCTCATTTATTTTTAACCTAAAATGCTGTCTTTCATCCTTGTTGTATGCCTTAAGTTAAAGGCTGCATATAGTCCTGCAGAGGTATTATGTGGCTGCTTCTAAAGGGGAAGAGGGAAGTATAGACTTGAACCCCTTAGAGTCTGTAACAGCTCCAGGTGCACAATTTGTCATGTTTGCCAATGGTTAGGGATGCAAATTACTTACAGCGACAGAGGTGAGCGCGGGGATGCTTCCTGCACTGTGCACGCCAAGGTAAATGTTTGTCTGAGAATCAGTCACAGTTGCGCATTTCCAGGCGTGCGGCAGCTTTTCAAGTGACTGGCAGCTGGTGCTGGGATGAATGATCAGCACCGTCCCCACGTTAACCAGCCTGCTGCAAACCCGCGGTGAAGTGCAGGGAAAGAGTTGTGGGGAGCACAGCACAGTTACAGCATGGAGAATGCAGAAATGCCCCAGCAGAGAGAGCTGCCAAGGGCCCATGTTTGTGGGAGCTCGATTTAATACCCTTTTTACATGGTGAGTCCTGGACTGCCTCTCTGCCCTTGTGGTATTGTGGAGGATGAGAGAGAAAGAGATGGGTCAGGGCCTTAGAATATATCTTGATATGCAGAGGGAGGTGGAAAGATATACACTGAAGTTTTCCAGATGGGGTTTGCTTGCTTTGGTGGGGTGTGTGCGGCACCAGGAAGGCTTACTGGAGTCCAGCAAGCGCCACTGGAAATGTAGGAGAGAGGCAGGGGAAGGGGGGATGCTCGTGACCTTGCCCAGCTGAAAGCCGCCTTTGTGCGTCAGCCAAGAGGCTGTTTGCATGGGCAGAAAGGCTGTGGGAGCCTGTGGAAGTGCAGCAGTCCGCCCAGGTGCAATAAATTGCAGATTTAGGTCTATAAATAGGATAAATACTCTGGGCCTGAAGCACTGAGATACCTAGGTGATATGAAATCCTAGATAGAGCTGATACAGAGACCGTGGAAATGAGCCAAGTGGAGAGGAAGCACCCTTTAAATTATAGAAGGGAGAATGGAAAAAGGAGGAAAAAAAAAAGGTCCATTACTTTTAGAATAGAGTTTTGGAAGTAGTGCTGAATTCTCACATTGGAAATGTCCCAGACTCTTCTTTTGTATAAGAAAAAGGACATTGTTATAACCCCAATTACCATAAGATGTAAAAGTAGCTGTTCCTGTCTCCTGCTAACTCTGCTTTTGATTCTCGTTTTTAAGCCTGGGCTCATTTCTTTAATCCTCTTTGTTAAAGTGCTTCCCTCATACAGCATTAGTAGGACCTGAAGCAACATGAAGTTGGTGTTTGTTTTACAAGGAGCTGTGGTTACAGTGTTCAGCTGCTTTAATGTACAATGTTTTTTTTTTTAAAAGAGCCTGAATTTTATTTTTTTTAATCAAGAATATATGGAACAATGTTGAAGTGTAATAAATTCCTTTTACTTTTGAAAATTATGCTTTGCATATGTGTGCAGGGTCAATAGCAATTGCATTTTGAAATGAAATATCTGAATAATCCTTGAAGCAGAGCTTCACCAAAATAACCTCGTGCAGCTACATCACATGCAGCTTTGATCTTTGTGATTTTCTTACATTATAAGGATCAGCCCTACTCAAACTGAGGTCGTATTGTATTGTCTAAATAATAAGTGAATGAAGGAACAGCTGGGTCTCTGAGAGAGAATTTGTCACGTGAAAATTGACAGGAGCCGTGTTGCCTGGAGCAGTAAATCCAGGGGACTGGAAATCAAGCATGTTGAACTTTAAACTCATTTCTTATACATACTCTTTGAGCTCATCTGTATTCTTGAGCATCCACTCTGTACTCTCAAGAAACAGACCAAATTTTTTCAATCAAGACCCTGAAAGCAGCTCATGCCCAAATGATGCTTCCCTCTTCCCTTCCCGAGCAGCGTCCAGGATCAGTGCTCTAGTTTGTCAAGTATTTTGAAAGACTTCAGATGAG
>JAVSBS010029643.1:0-16371 GCA_033124195.1 Coracias cyanogaster
TGTAAATAAACGGTTATTATTTGTTTCCCGATTTGTGTCTGTCACATATTCGGTGCCGGCCTCACAAGACCGGACTTTATTCCCCCGTTTTCGCAACAGTTGTCCCAGTATGGAGCTCTGCTCTAGATGAGGAGGGTGCCTTCAGTTTTTAGGCAAGCATTCAATTTAATCTGAAAAGCCCAAAAAGCTATTGCAATGTCATTTCTCCAAAAGTCACACCCAATCCATGCTTACAGCTTCTACTGGAATGCAAACATTGTCTCTGTTTCTCAGGGGAAAGGAAAGCAAATCTGTTTTTATTTTGTCTTACATAAACTGACTGTGAGATAAACTTTAAAAATGAGGGTGCCTTTGAAGAGTGTTAGTTCACTATTTTCATTTTGTGTTTGTGAGACTACACAGGCCCATCAGTAAATAATTGCTCTCTGATTTCAATTACCATTTTATTCAACTGCACACGTTTTATGAAAGTCACACAGAGCTACATGTACAACAAGATGCCTCCATGACAGAAAATATGAAGAACCAGAAAGAGTAATGTAATGGTAAAGCATAACACGGTGCCAAAAACAGCAGTTCTTTGAATGTACATTTAACAGATGTACATGCTCATTGTACAGTAGTTGACTGTAAAAGGCTATTTATACATAAATCACTTAGTTCAGCCTGACTTCTGCATTGATGGGACATAATTGATCTTTAAAAGTTTTATGAAAAAATCACAGACTGTGAAATTAAAGGAGGCTCTGTTGTTTAACTTTGCATTTCTATCAAGTGCCAGGGATATCACAACAGTAGAAAAATACCTGTTCTTTTGTAAGAAAGAACATTTTATAGATAGTGTTAAATCTGTAATTAAATTAATTTGTTACTGAAAAATACCATGATATTTTTCACTTGTACCTGGAATTTCTGGAGTAGAAGCCAGCAACATTGTGATAAACTGATTCACTTTCAGGAGGAATGATGGTAATATTTCATCAGCATCATACCTGAGTTGCAAGGCTCTTCTTTCAGAACAGCATTAGACAACTCAGACATTGGAGAAATCTGGGTCTTGTGCCTATGGTCTACCTGCCTTACAGGCTTCATATGATGTTATTTAGAAAATCAGCTGTTGTCAGGTTGGGATAAATAGGAAAGCGTTTTTCTTGTTCCCATCACTTGGGAGCAAACGGACAAGGGAAGAGGAATGGGTAGAATCACACTGCTCTTCCAGTGGCCAATGCGGTGTGATCATTCAGCACAAATATATTCCAGCAGTGAATCCGTTTCCTCTAGGAGCTAGGAAGGAGCAATAGTTTCCTGAACCACAGCACCTACCCCACAGTATTCACGGAGGTACAGCGGCACCTTGCTATTGACTGGATCCTTGTGATAAAAAGGCGGCATTAGTTGTTGCTATACAAGAGATTGTGATTAAGGTGCTGACCATAGCTTGCTACTACTTGCAGTTTTAATGAATGTATCAGTTTCCTCACCTGCTTTTACATCTTTGTTTTGAAATAATTAACAACTTAGTCTTTGTTTTCTAGGCTTTTTGTAGGGACTGTATAATGAGTAGTCCCTGCACACTCATCCCTTTATTTCTCTAGCTGTTTATTTTTCAATACGTGTCAAATACTTCTGCACATTTTTCCAAGGTGGTTGATGCTTTAAAACTGGAAAAACAGGCAGAGAGCTGTGAGCCAACCTGGCAACGGCTTTAGCTGTTTATCATGTACTTGGGCATGTATCAAGACTGAATACAAGCGGAGAGGAAAATGGAAATTATTCCAAGGCTCGTATACTTTCATGGACTTGAAAAATAAATTGCTTAACCTTTTAGAAGAACCTTTTGTGCTGCAGCGGCTTGCCTCAGACCCTATCTGCAGATGAAGAAGCCCTTCCTGTGGTTTAAGTCTGCTGGGTTTGCAATGGCTGTGCACAAAGGCCTTCAATGATTCAGTCTTTTCCTACTCTGAGATATTCCCAAATCTCTCTGGACAATCCATATGGCTGATGTTCTGGTGACCTACTCGTTCATCCTTATCCCTCATTGTAGAGGGCAAATCAGGGTTGAGGAATCTAAGGACGATTTGCTATGCAGTTGAAAGGGAGAGATCTGAGGCCAAACATCCCGCAAATGGATTTTTAAGGCAGTGCATACAATTGCTATAAATTATTGACACAGAAAAGGAAAAATTACACTTAATGTGTCAAATAAAACAAAATGAAAATAGCTGCCTCCTTCCCTCCTGCTTTATCTCTTATTCCTGTCACAATCTGACATTGACTTTCCATTGTGGACCAAATTACAGCAGAAGGACTATTTAACCCAGACAGGAGTTTGCATACGCAACCATTGCAGTGTGGGATGGAGGGTTATCCATTGTAACACAGGTAGTTCTATGTCTGGTTAAATTTTTATGCTGTCAGATTGTATTTCCCTACTTCACGTGGTAATTGTCTTCTAACATCAGGTGGCTACAAGGTCCAGTCTGACAGTTGTGTGTTTGGGACACTTGCTTCACCATTCTCTGCTGCAAGAAATTATTTTTAATTTGGTAGGATTCCTGCAAAGGCTTTTTTTGTGCAATGATCTAGTCAGGCATACAAGCATGCCTTCCACCTTGCTCTCCCAATGAATAAATGTTGGTTGAAAGAAGAATCAGGAGGTTTTCTGCAGATCTTCAAAGAAAGTTAAGACAGATCTCCTCTCAAAATTCCTGCAACAGGTACAGAATAGATGTCAATAAAAGAGCTCAAAGAAGCCCAAAGTGTCACTATATTGTAACTGGTGGCTCAGCTATAGGCAAAAGAAAGGTAATGACTCTGTAAATAGATGGGATGAATTATACTGAATGCAGGAACATGGACTGTAGAGGTATTGGCAGATTCATAGGTATCATTATCATAATTTTATGGGAATAAGTTGAGTAATGAGAGTATCTGTCAGGCAACTGCAGAAAAGAATTCTTAAGCCATTGACAGGGACCCAAATAGCCTGCAAAGTAGTGCCCAAAGAGAAGGAAAATAGGTGAGATCAAAGAGAAGTTTCAGTACAATTACACTCAATTAAGACCACAGTTAGGCATAAAACATTTTTCTGAAAATCTTCCTCCTTCTCTTCATTAAATCCTCTGTCTGTATAAACTGTGGACTAATTCTTTAGAATAATTCACCACAATGCATTTCAGTGTTCCCTCCAACAACCAACAGAAGAATAAGTGGCCCATTAGTTTTTAATTTTACAAAATCAGGCCACTAAAGACAGGGGAAAGGCCAAAATAGGCAGCAATACTCAGGCTGCGCACCTTGCTCTTAGGTCTGTGATACTTGCAGCTTGTTTCCTAACAAGAGAGGAGAGTGTTATACACTGATGTTGCTGTTTCAGAATGATTTCTCAACATGGAGAGGTGGTGTTTAAGGAAGCTGATGAGAGGTTTGAAGTGGCAGAAAATGGCATAGTCAGAACACATATTACAGGTGTCCTGTTGCATAAGGATGTAGAATGGGACAGGCATGTCCAATTCCTCCTCAGTATAGCAGCTGGAGGAATACCTTCTTACCAGCCCCATGCTCCAAGCAATAATCATGTCCACCCTTCATTTGCTCAAGTGGGTGCTCTGGCATGGAGGAGGCTGAGTTTTAGCTTGTAAATGCATCTTCCTTCAGCTGCTGGCATTGGCGTATTTTGTTGTTTTCTGTGGTTGAGATGCAGTTAAAAGATGACAGGCTTTGATAGACTGCCTCAATTGTTGTTGGGGTTTTTTTTCTTTTCTTGATAATAACTATTGCATTTTACAGTACTCTGTAAAAAATGAAGTCTGCTTGCTGCTAGTAAAAACCAGTCAGAAGAGAAACATGATGTACACAGAAAATGGATATTGTTTATGGATTTGATAATGTATTGGCTCAAATGTCTGCATAAAAAGTTCCCTTTTGATTTTTGCAGAATCACAGTCACATCAAATGGCTTTTAAGTTCCACCTCAGGTAAAATATTCACCTCATGGACTTTTCAAAAACTTTTAAACAGGGCTAGAAAAAGCAGAATTTATGATCCACCAGAGGAGGCTCGGTAAATCCCAAAGGAGCCGGTCTCTCTTTGAATGCAGTGCCTTTTCAGCCTCTGTTTTCCAGGCTCTGCTTTCTACTTTCTAATTCGGTAATTTCCACTACACAGTTCTGGTTTTCCTCCATTGAGCCTGCACCATGGAAAAAACCTGACTTTGCTCAGACAGGCTAAAGTTTCCTTGGAAAGCATGGCTGGGAGGCTCTGACAGCACTGCATCCTGCAGTCACAGCATTCCTACAAAGTCCATATTGTTGTTCTTACTTTACAGATGGGGAAATGAAAACAGGGGAGTGAAGGGATTTGCCTAAGGACACACACAGCTCAGGACTTCTCTGCTGCCAGCCCTGCACTTGCTCCAGCAGATCACACTCTTTCCAATGCCACAGGGAGACACAGGATCATTTTTGCCCTGCTAGTTTAGACGACATGCAGGTGATCTTACTCAGGACAAAAAATAATCCTGCTGCAAATTGTCTTAAGAGTCTTTGCTCTCTTAAAGCAAGGTGGCAGCTCTGGAGCAAATGATTTCTGCTTGCATGGTTCTTGGCACTATGAACTTTATGTAATTGCATGGAGGTTTTAATACCTTAGTGACATTTTTCTGATAATACTGTATGGGTTGGCAAACATGGGCTAGGTTTAGCCATAGAAGTTTGGATTTCTTTCCATATTCTTTATTCAGACACAAAAAGTAGAAGTGTATGTGTCTTGACACACAAACCAAAAGCTAGAGTAAATGTAGACCTGTCCATCATACAACGTGGGATAGTTTATCACATCATGTAACTTTAGTGAGAAAGACTGACATAGAGCAGGGCAGGCATCCTGCAAGTGCTTTGTCCTGGACATGTGCCCATTTCTCGGTCTTTGGTGGTCTGACAAAGAGCAGTGAATAGTACAGCCAGCAGCGTTTGGAGCACGATGCTCCTGAGCTCCTCTGTCTCCATGAGGAGAGCTGTGTGTTTGCTCTGGCAGCTGGCAAGGGTTGCAGGAAAGGGTATATCTAGACACTTGAACATGGGAGCACTGCTGTGCTTAGACAAAAACAATAGAAAATATGAAAAGTACATGTTTTGACAAGAAAAAATAGCTAGAGTGTGAGCAGAGTTGCTTATAATACACACTGAAACAAGTATCTCAAGAATTCAGGAATAACAGGCTAGAAGGGAGAAGCCATAGGGGCAGCAGAGTATATCTTAAAGGCAGAGATGCCTGGCAAGCAGAGGAAGGAAAAGATCTATTCCTGCAAGATGTTGAGCACCCTCAATGCCCACTGAGTTCAGGAGAAGAAGGAAAAATCCTACAGTCATGTCTACGTCAAGTTTGAAGTGTCTTAATTGGTCCTGAAAATCCCTTCTTATAGTTACTGCCATCTCACTGCAAGCAACCCAATGCGAACAGATCTGCTGCACTTTCTTATTTTCATCTGATCTTTGCAATGCTAAATTGCTATATCTTTCAGATCATGTGTTTGATAAAGCTCATCCAGAAGCATAGAACAAAAATGGTGACTTTTGCTGCTGTCACTTTTATTGCCTCAGTGAATAATGCAAGAGAGAATTTTCCATCCCTGAAACCCTGTTTACGGTTAGCCCACATAGTAATGTCAGCTCTACAATGTTTTGCTACCTAAGAATTACATTGTCAAAATATTCAATGGCTTAAATAGGATTGTCTCCATAGTCAGGATGCTCTGATAAAACAGCTTTTTAAAAAAATGCTCGTTTTCAGATCCATACAAGTATTATTATTTGTACACAACTACTCAGACTACATGATGATTTTATATCCAGGATATAAAAGATGAAATGTTCACCTATGTCCATAAAGGGTGAAATTTGCTTCCCTCCAGGGTCTTCCTCACCTCCATTTCAGTCAGTGGGATGTGAGCAGGGAGGGCAGGATCAAGCCCTACAATAACCATGCCGTTGCCACATGCAGATATTTCATTTATGTTGTTCCCAGGTGGAATGGAGTGTGTTCCTCTGTGTCTGCAGATGAGTAGTTACCCTGAAATTGCCTTGCTACTTGTGGATTTTGTCATAGCAGTGAGATAAATCAGAGCTCTGCATGAGAAGCAGCACTCCATCACAACTGTATAGACCTGTGACACTATCAGGATGGTTTTTGTTTGTCAAGAAGACAGTGCCTTGCATGGAAGCAAAAATACATAGTTTCTGGAAGATGTAATCTTCCTCTGCAGTCCTGTTTTATGCAGAAACAAAAAAGTCTTCATTTCTGTTACTGCACTGTTGTAAAACACCTGGAAAAAAGCACAAACCCCAACCAGATGAAAACTCTGTGTTCACGGTGTTTAGAAAGTGAACATTGCAAATGTCTTCCTTTTGCAGGGTGTTGTATGATTAGCTGCACAATAAGGCATGTTATTTATTCAAAAGGAGATTGAAGGACTGTTTCTTCTAGTCACCCTTGTCGTGTGCAGGCTTCTGGGTTTGCATAGCTGGGCTGCAACATTGCTGACTGCCACTGCTCTGACACAGTGCAAGTTGTTAATCTCAACTACTTCCACCAGACAGGTTCTCTGTAATCTGGAAACATGACTTTTCCAGTAGAAAATCTGCTGCCATTAGACATATGAGATTAGCTCACATAAATCCTTTTGATTAAAATGTCTTCCATGGCATAAACCTGAAATGTATCATACATAAGTGCAAGTGTATATATATACACATAAAAATATATACATGTATATGCAGCTAT
The DNA here is from genome assembly GCA_033124195.1 of Coracias cyanogaster. Taxonomy (NCBI): domain Eukaryota; kingdom Metazoa; phylum Chordata; class Aves; order Coraciiformes; family Coraciidae; genus Coracias; species Coracias cyanogaster. The sequence continues at coordinate 6,781 of JAVSBS010029643.1, forward strand.
GAAATGCCATGTTTGGAAGTAATGTAATTATTATACTGTTACATTAAAAGTCATGTAAGTCTTTAAAGTCAAGACTTTAAAATTTACTGTAAAAAGGTAATGATGACTTCAATATTATGTCAATTGGATATCTTTTAAGTTATATGTTATTATCTCTGTATTGCATATGAGCCATTTTTATGAAATGGTGCTATTTTATTGTGAGCCAATTCAGTTTACAAATGGAGGGCTATTTCAGTTTACAAATGAAGCTCACCTTCAGAAGAGCTGACTTTGCCCTCTACAGGAACCTCCTTGGTAGAGTACCATGGGACAAAGTCCTGAAGGGATTGGGAGACCAGGAAAGCTGGTTAACTTTCAAGGATTATCTCCTCCAAGCATCCCTAAAAAGAAGAAATCAGGTGAAAATGCCAGGAGGCCTATATGGATGAACAAGGAACTCCTGGCCAAAATCAAACACAAAAGGGAAATCCACAAAGGGTGGAAGCAAGGGAGATAACATGGGATGATTACAAAGAGATTGTTCATAAAACCAGAAACAGGGTTAAAAAAGCGAAAGCCCAGACTATCAAATCTGGCCAGGGACATTAAAAATAACAAAAAAAAGGATTCTACAGGTATATTGGAGAAAAAAAGAAAAACATGAGAGAATGTGGGGCCTCTCCAGAGGGATACAGTTGACCTAGTTACTGAGGACAAGGAGAAGGCTGAAGTACTCAATGAATTTTTTGCTTCAGTCTTCACTGGTAACCACTTGAGCCACATCACCCATGTCACAGAGGACACTGTCTGGGTCTGGGAGAGTGAAGAACCACCCAGAATAGGAGCAGATCAGGTCTGGGAACACCTAGAGAACCTGAAGATGTACAAGTCCATGGGTCCTGAAAGAACTGGTGGCTGAAGTTGCTAGGCCACTAGCCATCATATTTGAGAAGTCGTAACAAAGTTTCCACAGATTGGAAAAGGGGAAACATAACGCCCATTTTTAAAAAGGGAAGCAAAGAGAACCCAGAGAACTGCAGACCATTCAGCCTCACCTCTGTGCCAGGTAAAATCATGGAGCAGATCTTCCTGGCATCTGTACTAAGGCACATAAAAAATGATGAGGTGATTGCTGACAGCCAACATGGCTTCACTAAGGGCAGATCATGCCTGACTAATTTAGTGGCCTTCTACAACAGAGTTACATCTCTGGTATATACGGGAAGAGCAACTGATGTTATCTACCTAGACTTGTGCAAGGCCTTTGACGCTGTCCCACATGACATCTTTATATCAAAGACGGAGAGACATGTACTTGATGGATGGACTACTCAGTGGATAAGGAACTGGCTATCAGGTCACACTCAAAGAGTTGTGATCAATGACTCAAAGCCCAGGTGGAGACCAATGACAAGTGGAGTTCCTTAGCGGTCTGTCCTGAGTCCAGTGCTGTTTAACATCCACATCAGCACCATGGATGGTGCCACTGAGTGCACCATCTACAAGTCTGCCAACGACACTAAACTGTGTGGTGCAGTGGACTCTCTTGAGGGAAGGGAGGCCATCCAGAGGGACCTTGGCAAGCTTGAGAAATGGGCCAGGGTAAATTGCATGAAGTTCAACAAGTCAAAGTGCAGGGTCCTGCAGCTGAGTCAGCCCAGTCCCAGGCACAATTACAAACTGGGTACAGAGTTGGATGAGAGCAGCCCTGAAGAGAGGGACTTGGGGGTGTTGATTGACAAGAAGCTCAACATGAGCCGGCAGTGCATTCACGCAGCCCAGAGGGCCAACCGTCTCCTGGGATGCATCAGGAGGAGTGTGGCCAGCAGATCAAGGGAGGCAATTCTCCCCCTTTACTCTGCTCTTTTGAAACCCCCACATCAAATATTGCCTCCAGTTCTGGTGTCCCCACCATAAAAGGGACATAGATCTGTTGGAATGAGTCCAGAGAAGGGCCACAAAGAATAGGCTATGAGGATAGGATGAGGGAACTGGGATTGTTCAGCCTGGAGAAGAGAAGACTCCGGGGTGACCTTATAACTGCCTCCAATACCTGAAGGGAACCTTCAGAAAGGCTGGAGAGGGACTTTTCACAAGAGTGTCCAGCAACAGGAAAAAGGGAAATGGTTTTCAATTGCAGGAGAGTAGGTTTAGACTAGATCTTGGGAAGAAGTACAAGGGTGGCGAGACTCTGGAACAGATTGCTCAGAGAGGTTGTGGATGCCCCCTCCCTGGAGGTGTTCAAGGCCAGGCTGGGTGAGGCCTTGAGCAACCTAGTCTAGTTGAGAGGTGTCCCTGCCCATGGCACAGGGGCTGGATTAGATGATCTCTAGGGTCCCTTCCAACATAAGACATTCTATGATTCCTTTACAATAGGAAACAAAAAGAGAATATCCTAAAAGAAAAGAAGTCATAGCTATTGCAAAATCATGAATTTGTTTAAGTCTAGCACAGACTAGGGGAAAGGATGATGCAGGAAAGAGAACACAATGGTAGCTGTCCATAGGGTTGACAAGTGGAGCGCAGTTTGCTTCCGAAAAATAATTTCAGTTGAATATATATATATTTCCAAGTTGTAAGTTAAATTTAATTGTAATCATTATGCAAAAGATCTGTATGTGGAAGTGGACAGTTTAGTGAAGGAGCAGACAAGAAATATTACGGTGAAGATACAACAGTCTGGAAAGCTGCTGTGAAAATAAAGGTCATAGAGCTGATGACAGAACATCGTCTTGAATACCATGTTTATGTCAAAATCCATTTTGAGATATAAGAGTGCACCATCTAACAGAGGTAAGTTATAAGATATTGAAAATATCATCATGTGAAAGAACGCCATGCACTCACTCACTCTGTTTAGGTTGGGAAAGAAAGAAATGGATCAAAGTGCATTTCCAGCTTTGCATAATTTCTTATGGTATTCTGTGTTACTGACATTATTGAGCCAAAAGTTTAGGAAAAGAATATGCAAAGACATTTCATATCCATATGTCTACTACACACATTGGCTGCATTGGTTTGATTTCAACTGATCTTGGAAATTAAGTACTTTTGGATCTGTCTAGCAGAGTCCTGAGACCATCTGGGAATCACAGAAAACTGGCAAATAAGCCAAGGTACCATAATATGGAAGAGAATACAGAAAGCAAAAACGATGAAAGACTCCATCTGGCCCTGTCACTGCTGAGCAGGAGGGAGTACACTGCTTAACACACAGGATAGAGGGTGCGTCCTGCTGAAGCACCCAGTGAAGAGAAACCTGCCATGGTTAACTGGAGAGCCCACAAAATGTCGGGATTCCCTAGGCAGTTACTTTCAAGTGCAGTGGTGCTTTTATGCCGTCATCCACCTTTACCATGGGAGGATAAAAATGGGGAAAAAGGAAGGCACGTTGAAACACTTCTTCTTTGTTGGGATATTCAGTGCATGTATGATTAATCATAAAGCTTACTTGAACTTCATAGAGTTTTAATCTGTAAGAAAAGGAATATAGTATTGTGAATTACAATCTTGGATCCTGTGTTGTGTACCTTTCAGGTATAAATTCCAGAAGAACCCTGTGATTTGGTATATGTTAAGTAAAACAAAATTGAATACAAAATAACATTTGAATTACTATAATGCATCAGAAGAAAGCAATGAAATTTAATATTACATGAACATTCAGATATAAGATTCACTTAAAGGGAAATAAGCCACTTGTTTTTAGCTTGATCTGTTTTGTCTATGTGATCAATTTATGCACTTCATGTTTAAACCAAGATGAGTAAAAGGCCTGTAGTACTGCTAAAATCAGAGTTCAGATATTTGAGCTAGTCTCTTGCACTTTCTGAGGTTATTCCTATTTCTTCTTAAGATACAAGCCTTTTGTTTTGTTTTGTTTTGTTTTGTTTTGTTTTGTTTTAGGATAAAAATGCAGATAAGGTTGTCTTGATGCATTACGTCAAACTCTTAATTGGATTCCAAGTTTTATAACTAAACCTTCAAGTTGTGTGAACATTCATTTATTTTTGGTGACCAACATTTAATGCTTTTGACATTCTTCATTTAAGCTTTTTTTTCCCAGAAAAGTCAGTATACCTGCTCTGTTTTTGTAAAATATGCCTGCTTCTGCTAGAACAGTTGTCATCTGCATTGTAAAATAGCAGTGTTCTGTGAGAAGCCTTTAAGAAAAACCACTGTAATTTAGTTTGCTTAATGTCAGACATGAGTCCAAACTACAACAGGAGTGCTCTAAATGTCAAAACAAATGAATTTTGCAAATGTCAGACCAACATTAATGAAAGCTCAGCTCTTTCACTAAAGATACTGTCTTAATTCATAATAAATACTACAGCATCTTATACCATGGCCATTTATAACAGAAGAGATACATACAGCTGCCACTTTTGTTATGGATTTAGTTGCACAATTCAGGTATGTCCTTTAGAAGCCTCAGTATTATAATGATAGAAGTTTTGAATCACACAATAGTTTATGTGGGAAGAGACCTAGGAAGGTCGGCTAGTCTACTCAAAGCAGAGCCCATTTCAAAGTTTGATCAGGCTGCTCAGGGCTTATTCAGTCAAACTTCCACTGTAACCAATAACAGAGATTGCAGTCTTTTGGGGCAAGCTGTTTCAGTGCCTGGTAAAAAACAAACAAACAAAAAAACCAACAAAACCCAACCCAAACAAACAAAACCCCCCCCAAAACTTCCAAACACCCCTGAGAAGAGTTTGATTCAGTATTGTTTATAGCCCAGCTTTAGGTAGCAGAAGAGTACAGTTATATCCCTCAATAGCTTTCTTTTCTTGAAGCAAAACAGAGCTACCTCAGCCTCTTCTTTTATTTGATGTGCTCCAGCTCTCTCACTATCTTAGTAGCCCTCCATTTGATTTTCTCCAGTTTTTTGATCTCTGTCTTGTACTGGAGGTCCCAAAACTGGACATAATGTACATAATATTCCAAATATACCTTCATGTTTTTCAGGTAGAGGAGAAGAATCACTGCCTTTGACCACTGATTGTGCTTTTGGTAATGCAGCCCTGCAAGTGGGCAGTCAGCATTGCTGCAAGGTTACACTGGTGACCCATGTTGGATTCATGGTCCACTGGAGCACCAAATAATTTTCTACAGAATTGCTACTTATCCTGTTGTCTATATCACTGCATGACTTGTTTATCTGTTTTCTTGGTTTGGGTTTACCCTAGGTGCAGGACTTGCCTTTTTTTTTTTTTTTTTTTTTTCATGTGGCAAAAGCCTTTTGTCTGCTCCTTCCTCCTGCTTGCTAAGGTCCTTCTGAACACCACCCTGCAACACATGGACTGCTTCCCCACATTTTGTGTCAGTAGTAAACTTGTGAAGAAGGCATTGTGTCCCCTTATCCAGGTTTTAATAAAGAAGTTATAGAAATTTAGAATCAGCCTCTGAAGAATGTCACTAGTAATTAGCGGCCAGTTGAACTTCCAGTTGCTGATAATTATTCTTTGAGCTCAGCTGGTTTTCCACCCAAACTTCCATATGGTCTGTTTCTCCCCAGATTGAATACAAAAGTTCTATAGGAGGTGATGTCGAAGACCTTACTATACTTAAGGTACACAGCATCCAACACTCTTCTCTTGCCCTCAATGATTTAAAAAACAGGAAACAGTCAAACTAGTCAATAATTATTTGCCTTGGTAAATTCATGTGGCTGTTCCCAGCCACCTTCTTGTTCAAGTGTCTAAAAATGACTTCCCATAAACAGCCTTGCTCCATAATCTTCATAAGTAGTGAGGGGAGACTGACCACCCTGTAGTTCCCTGGATTCACCTTTTTTTTGTTGTTTGTTTATTTTTTTGTTTTGTTTTCTGATGACTGGTGATCTCCGTGATTGTTATGACCCTTTGAAGCTGGTAGAGAGTTGCCTCACATTAACTGAGTGGCTTCCTCAGCACCTGTGGATGCATCCCGTCCAGTGTCATAGACTTGCATATGTTGGTCCTAAATTACTCTTTCCATACTACCAAAGTACTTCTCCCTATAGAGTTCAGCCTCCTGGTGTGGAAACCTGGGGAACCTGAGGAAAACCTTGCTACTGAAAACTGAGACAAAGCAGGCAGTCAGTAGGTCAGCCTTTCCATATTGCTACTCTCCTTCAGTACCAGGACCATATTTTTTGGGTCTTTCTTTAATTCATGTTAGTACAACATGTATATAAAATGCACACAAGTACTCTATATTACATGGAAAGCTGGGTAATTATCAATTAAGAACTTCAGTACTTTAAGCAGGTGAGTCCTGTCACTGAAGTGAAAACTCTAAGTGCTTTGATGAATTAGGAAAGAGAACTAGTTCTATGTGACTCAGTAAACCAAGTGCTGCTGTTTTGAATATCTGTGGCTTTTCCTTTGAAAATATAGTATTTGAAGAACTTTGAGATAGTGCAAAAATTTCAGACCATCAACAACACAAATTCCACAATATGGAAGGAAAAAAAATCATGATCTTTGCTGTTTGATCACTCAGCTGTAATAGAGTGAATTGTACAAAACGAACGCATGCAATATGATCAGCAGGGAATATCATGTTACATATAAATGAAAGATAATTATATTCTTCACAAGTACAATAGACAGTTGTGCTTAGGCACTGTCTACATGCATTCCCTCTTGGCCCATTGTATGATATTGAATGAAAAGTAATGACTTAGAGTAAGTGTTCTGTGGATACAGATGATATTTGGAGAGCTCAGTATATATGTATTTCCTTAACCTAAGCACTTACTAAATTCTCATCAAAACAACAACACAATACATTTTCTGACAGTTTTGGTATGCTGTTAGGTGATACAATTCTTTCCTATATACATTGTGAATGGCTCATTAATTTTCAGAGAAGTTTATAGGAGGAAGCCATGTGAAGGTTTTCTAGAAATCATGAGCCACGTTAAGTGCTGTATTCACAGATCGTGCGGCTCCATCTACACTCTGAGACTGGGGTATGCTCTCCAGTTGCTGAGTTTGATGTTGTCCTAGCACATTGGGAAAAGAGCCTACAAGCACTCACCTTCCACGCCCATTCCTCGCCGCCTTTCTTTGGAAAAATTCCGAACATGAAAACTGGAAGGTCAGGCCTCATTAGAGAGTCTTCAGGACACGTATGTCCTCAAGGGCATCTAATTATAAGGTAGCTGGTTTCTGAGCTATCTTTGCCTAGGTTGAAGAGGATTGGGTTAGAGATCAAGTAAGGAAACATCCACAAATCCATGGGCCATGATGGAACGCGCCTATGACTGTTGACAAGGCTGGCAGAGTCATTTCTAGGCCACTCTCCATCATCTTTGAAAAGTCCTGGACGTCAGAAGAGGTGCCTGAGGACTGGAGGAAAGCCAACATCACTCCAGTCTCCAAAAGGGGTAAGAAGGAGAACCTGGGTAACATTACAGGCCAGTCAGCCTCACTTCCACCTTGGGAAGGTGATGGAACAGCTTGTTCTTGGCACCATCTCAAAGAATGTAGAGGAAAAGATGGTTATCAGGAGTAGTGAACATGGGTTCACCAAGGGCAAGTCATACTTGACCAATGTGATTGATAGCCTTTTATAATGACATAAATAAATGGATTGATGAGGGGAGGGCAGCTGATGTGGTCTGCCCTGACTTCAGCAAGGCTTTTGACACTGTCTCCCAAAGCATCCTCACAGCAAAGTTTAAGAAGTGTGTATTGGATGATTGGGCAGTGAGGTGGATTGGGAACTGGCTGAAGGACAAAGTGTAGTGGTCAGTGGGGTAGAGTCTAGTTTGAGGCCTGTGACCAGTGTAGTCCCCCAGGCATCGGTACTGGGTCCAGCCCTATTCAATATATTCATTAACAAACTGGATGAAGGGACCGAGTGTACCCTCAGCAGGTTTGCTTATGATACAAAACTGGGATGAGTGGCTGACACGCCAGAAGGCTGTGCTGCCATCCAACATCTCCTGAACAGACTGGAGGGTTGGGCAGGGAGAAACGTAATGAAATTGAATAAGAGCAAGTGTAGAGTACTACACCTGGGGAAGAACAACCTTACGTATTAGTACAGGTTGGGGTGTGACCTATTGGAGAGCAGCTCTAGGCAAAAGGACCTGGGAGTCCTGGTGGACAGAAGGCTGACTATGAGCCAGCAATATGCCCTCACAGCCAAGAAGGTCAACGGCATCCTGGGAGGCATTAAGAAGAGTGTGGTAAGCAGATTGAGGGAGGTTCTCCTCCCCCTGTATTCTGTCCTGGTGAGGACACAGCTGGAGTACTGTGTCCAGTTCTGGGCCCCCCCAGTTCAGACGGGACAAGCAACTACTGGAAAGAGTCCAGAACAGGGCCACTAAGACCATTAGGGGACTAGAGCATCTACCATATAAGGAAAGGCTGAGAGAGCTGGGTCTGTTGAGCTTGGAGAAAAGAGGGGGATTTCATAAGTGTTTATAAATCTCTAAAGGGTGAGTGTCAGGACGATGGGGCCAGACTCTTCTTAGTTGTGTCCAGTGACAGGACAAGGGGCAATGGCCACAAACTGGTAAACAGGAGGTTCAACCTAAACGTAAGGAAACACTTCTTTACTGTGAGGATAACAGAGCACTGGAACAGGCTGCCCAGAGAAGTTGTGGAATCTCCATCTCTGGAGACATTTAAAACCCATCTGGACATGTTCCTGTGTGAGCTACTCCAGGATCCTGCTCTAGCAGGAGGGTTGAAGTAGATGATATTCAGAGGTCTGTTCCAACCCCTACCCCTCTGTGATTCTGTGATTCTCTGCTATAAGATGCTTCATGCAAGTTGTCATTGGTATTAAGGAAAAATAATATAAAGGCTCAATAAATTGAATTACACTTTTTTAGGGAATAGCCATGTATGTGTTTCACATCAATCTGTAAACAAGAGAGGGAACAACAGAAAGGCTCTTGCACTTTTGACTAAAACTAGTCTGCCTGCTGGTTTGGCTGAAATTATGCTGTGAACCTTTATATGCTTAGTTGACTAAAATTACTTCCAAGGAATGTTGACACATAAACGTACAGCAAAACTTAACAGGAAAACATCAGCTGAAAGGAACATGAATGAAACCCTGTCTGTTCTTTCAAGTTTTTTAAAAATATAATAGTAGATTGTCCCAGAGGCATCTACAAAACAGACAGCAGCAGCTAGCAAAACAGGGGTTTATTGACCCAGCACTCCTAATGACAAAACACAAGTTCAGATGTCTGTCAGGAATATATCTACTGCACAATGAAATGCTAAGCTTTGAGGAAAGACAAACTAAAATAGGCATGCACTCACTACTAAAAGGGAAACCTCCCACACGAGTACCTAAACTTACCACTCACTAAAGTGGAGGGTGAGGGTCACTGAAACCACAGACATTAGCTCAATCCATGGAAGTATCCTTGAATGGCCTGTCTAAGGGAAGGGTACAATTGCCAGGCCTGATGCTCTGCAAAGAACCATCTTCACCTTTCTTAGGCAAGACTCTATTTATACCCTAGTTGAGGGTGTACTGTGGTGAAGTGCTGGGGCCTGAGTTGTGGGCCCCAAGTTGGAGTTGACCTGTGAATGGGTCACAACCTAGCAGAATGTTTTGTTTTTCTTATTGGCTTCATGTTCCAGAGGCAGA
>JAVSBS010029644.1:6015-90772 GCA_033124195.1 Coracias cyanogaster
CTGTAGCTGTTAATTTATCACCGGCAATCCAAAAGAACCTGCAAATGTTGCTGTAAATAAACGGTTATTATTTGTTTCCCGATTTGTGTCTGTCACACATTCGGTGCCGGCCTCACAAGACCGGACTTATTCCCCCGTTTTCGCAACATACAGAAGTACTGTAGTCTTGAAAAGAGAGATTAAAACTACAGAAAAATGTGTTGGGGGGAACAGAGCAAAAGATGCATTGTCACTATTGTCACTTTCTACTGTCAGATGAAAGAACATGTGGCAGACTCAGGAGGAGATTTTTTTTCTGTGAAAAAAGGCAGCCAATTTTGAAAATTGCTTTTGTCATAATAACAACTTGCCAAGTGTTAGTCTTTTAGAAAGTCAGCTCTGAGTTCATTTTTCCTGACTTCTGCTGAATTTTGGGGAAAGGTTATTTAGAATAAATAACTTCCTGCAAATTGAAACACACTATTTGGGCTTTAAACCACATTCAACTTAAGATGGAGAACTACAAACCATCGTGGGCTTCCTAAATTGTAGACAAATTTAGATAAGTCTATACATACCCAAGAGATATGTATACTGTTAGAAAAAGTACCTAGTCCATGGAATTTTAGAAGAAGAAATTAAAGTATTTGAGTTTATCTAAAGAGGTCTTCAAGCATAGTATTTTGGTTACTATTTTCAGCAAACTGCAGGTTCATTTGAAATGGAAATAGATATCTTTAGAGTAAAAGGAACGTGCAGATGGTCTTGGATGACTGAGAAACAAAACGACTAGTAGCAAAAAAATGAGCACAAACTGTTCATTTTATGAGTTGTCATGGAGAGAATTATGAATGGAAAATATTCTTACACACTAACAAAGGCAGGAGAGCCCTGAAAGCTGCATTAATTATACTGTAACTGCATTACTCCAGTATGGACAATTTGTTGTACAGTATTTCTTATTTCAAGTGCTGACAAACTACTTTGTAAAATTTGATGCAAACACATCTGTTTCCTGAAGAGCAAACCGGAACATTTAGATTGGGAGGAAGAAACTAGCTACTGGCAAAAAGTTTGCTCATTCATAGAAAATTACTTCAGCAAAAGTGAACATACCAAACCTGAGAAAAGGTCAGAAAGGACAGGAGTGCTGCATTTCATTTTCATTCCAAGACAGGAGACCAAAGCAGAAGCAGAAACCACTGTGTTTCTGTAACCCCAGACCTAGATAAGTGAGTATGTTAACAGACAGTGGTAGGAATGACCATCATCATTTAGGAGGTAAGGTGAACCATCAGTTCAGGAATGATATCAGTATGATACTACGGACTAATGATAATTTAGTTACTGAATAAGTTGCTGAAGTTACCATAAAATAAGTACCTTCATTTAATAGTTTACCTAATAGAAGGAAAGATTGTGAAAACAATGTGTTACATTTTGAAGTATCTCATTAGAGCACTTGCAGTGCCTATGAAGAGGGAAAAGCCAATGTCATCAACATTGGGAACAGGATTTTCAAAAGTAACTTTCCATAAATGGGAAGGAAAATGCCATAGGAAGCCATCCTTTGAGGTGCCCTGTTACCCACCCACTGCAATAAAATGTGAGCAATCAATTATCTACTTAAGTACATGAGATACCATTGTAAATCAGGCACCTTCAAGATCCATTACAATCAGTAGGAAATTATGATGTAAAATTAAATATAGAAGCTTATGTTTGAGAAGATGCTACAATTAAAGAAAATTAAGAAAAAAAAAAAATCACTGCATTCCAGTCACCAGCTGAGAATCCAAAACTGAGCTTTTGAAGGTCATGTAAACTTGAAGATGTTCTTTACCTCCTGTCACTGTAATGGCGTGACTGTAAAAGCAGAGGTATAAAAGGCCTGATACTCATTTGGTGGCTAAAATACACCATTTGGGAAGCAGTGTAATGCTCGTTCCAGAGGCAGTTCGCCCATGTAAAGTGGTTTTACGGATTTTGAGATCAACTCAGCTTAAGGCAAATTTCCTTCAGACTGCCGCTGCCTTTAGTCATAAGTTGTTGAGCACATTGATGGATACACAAAGAAAAACCCAGCATCTCTTTTGATTACTGATGATCTGATGATGCTATCAGTAGCAGTGTGAAAACAGATGTGTATATGAGGGACATACACATTTTCTTTAATACAGTCAATTCACTAAAAGGTTTGGTGCTTCAAGACTAGTGTAATATATAATATAATGTCATTTCTGAATAAGGATAAATGCTTTATTTTCTTATTCTTCAAGCATCTTAAGAGGCAGTTTCTTTCTCTAGCTAAACTCTATCAAAATCACATATACAATAAAATTAACATTCATTTCCAATGCTTGCCTCTTTCTGCATCATTTTCTTCAGCTATTTTATTCAGTATTTCTTTCTTCTTCACCCTGTGTATAAAAGGTTTGTTATTTTCAGTCTCTGCATCAAAAATGAGGTGAGAGATGTTAGATGCATACATGTGATACACAGACAAGACAGCACAAATTTAGTCTTGATATTTGTAAAACATCATTTATTGTTCACAAAAGAAAACTTTTTTCTTTCTTCTGGCAGCCCCTAGTTTTCCTGGCAAGTACCAGGCAGCAAGAAATAGTGGGTGTTACTGGATAAACCCATCAGCTGCCTTATTTATGTTCACATTTGCAATAAGTCCCTATTCTGTAATATGAGAAAATGAAAATGTCTTATCTTCTGTTTCTAACATAATAAGTTGATTTTCTAGTTAAATTAATTATATACTCAAATGAAGAAATGTAAACATTACTGAGATAACTAAGCTACTGATTTTTTTAAAGTATCCTTTATTATATTTCACAGAACAAAATAATTTCTCTTTTGTGTAAGTTTTTTTTGCACTATTTCTTTGTAGGAATTTACACATCATTTCCAATATTTTCTTACAAACTGCTTTTAAACATGTCTGCTTATCTTTAGTTCCCAGTCTGGATACGTCCTTGGATTTGTCGTTCACTGGGGGAAGGATGCAGCTGTTTTGGTTTTAGGTTTTGTTTTGTTTTAAATCAGGAGGTCTACAAATGAGAGTCTCTGACCTACTACCTGATCAAGGTCTCTTCAGCTGGTTTTTGAAGTGTTGAGATGTGATGTTTTCCACTGACCTTAGCTGGAACGTTATTGTTTTGCAAAAACAAAATTAAGCATTCACTATTTTTGTTATTGTTTTCCAAATATGCCTAGTAGTTCATACCACCACAAAATGATTAAAGATTTGCATGTCTTTTCACAAAGTTCTCCCAGACTGGCTCCTATCCAGTAGGAGATGACCACTTGATGATTGGCTTTCATGACCATTCTATAAAGTTCACATTCTCCTCATATTACCAATCCACATGTGTGACAATGACTGTGAATTATCTTGCATGATTTTAAGAGTAATATCTGAGATTAAGGAATTAAGATTTAAGTTTTGCTCTAATATCTTTGCTAACAACCATAGTCCCTTTAAGCAACTTTTATGAGAAAAATAAATGGACAAGGCTTACAGACGTTAACACTCTTCAAAGAAAAAGCATTACATTGAAATATGATGACTCTATTCATGTTAGGCTTCCAATTTTTTAAGGGACCTAAACTTCATTGAAATAATTCCAGCCACATAACTCAAAGACAGATCAGTTTCCAGAATACAAATGAATGCATAACAACACTATCCTGCTACTTAAAACTGGGAGGAATATTTCAGGTAGAAGTGACTGCATTCCAGTCTTAGCTTTCATATGGATTGTTCTGCATGACAATGGCAAAGGCAGGTGAATGCTGGAAGTCTGTTTCTGCATTAGGATTAATAATTCTTGGTTTTGGTGATAATGAATCCAGTTCTATGATCCTTTTTATCCATGTAACATTCCCATCATGCCTAAGGTCCCCTCCAAAACAAATTGTTTTTTTCTCCAGAGCATTTAACCACTTAAAATTCTCACTTTCATACAAACATTTATAAATGTCATACTTTGGAAGGAAAAAGCTTCAACACTTCGTTTCAAAAAAAAGTTCAAAAAAGGAGATCTTTCCCTTCCCTCTCCATAATTCATCTAAGAGGTTAAAGCAAAGTTCTCATGGAGTTTGACACCTAAGCTGGATTTTTCAGGAGACACACTATTCCTCACGAAAAAGTCACAAATATTTAAGCCTATTGCTACCACTGCCTTAACACTGCCTTGTGCTAGGTAGGTACACATTTAAGTGGAAAAGAAAACAAAAAATAAGATTTTGTGGTGTTACACTTTTATTCCTATAAAGGTATGTGTGCTTTTCTAAAAAATACACAAATCAAAAAATATGTATTTTTAACACACATCTACAAATTTTAAAAAGATATATTTAAAAACCTGAAAGTTCTATATCATAATATTTGAAAAACTGTAAGCAAAAGTAATACCTAACTGCTCTGAATTGCTCTCCTCCATCAAGGATTTGTTTCATTTTGTTCACAAAATCCATTGTTTCTGAGAAGTGTCCTAATTAACAGCTTAGCTACAGTTACAAAATATTTTCCACGTGACTTACTTTTCTCTGGTACAAGACAGATAAGGAAATAAATAGATTTGCTCTCCCAGAATTGCTGTTAACCCTTTTAGTTCAGCTAATTCTTTCCAAAGCAATTTCCTTTAATATACTTAGTACTTTACCCAACAAAAGAAAAACAAACTTCACTTGAACATTAATAAAGGTTTTCCTTCTAGCTACTATTCTAATTAATCACACAATCAATAATGAAATATTTCTAACCTCATTTGTAACACAATATAGATCTAGTTACTCTACTTCAAAGAGAATATTACTCATCTCAGTAAAATTTACAACAGATATGCATAAAGTCAATCTAACGGGAAAATTTCAAAGCGGTTTCCATGTGAGAAGTATGACTTTGCCTAAACTGCTGTTCCTTTCAACATTATTGTATGGTGTCAAGCGATTTTACACAGTGAAAGGTAATCACTCTATAAATAAATGAAAGGTAATTGAGGATATATTTGCAGCAGGAAAAAAAATCTTATAATTTTCACTTGTATAGTTGTGCCCACATACCAGGCTTGTTCCTGAAATCTTGTTCTTTATATCTAAAGCCTTTCTTTGAGAGAGATACAGCAGTTTATGTCAATGCAGAGCAAATTTGTCATGGCTTCTCCTCATGGCTTCTCCATTAATTATGCTAGTTCGAGACCCTGATCTGGCCCAAAGATGACCCAGGTACTTTTACAGGAATAATTCTGGGCCAGATCCGCTTTCCATACTTGCTCCCAAAGTCACACAAGCCCCATGCCAGCACAAAGGTGTAGGCACTCCTCAAGATATGAGTATCCTAAACTTAAATGTAGTTGCTTAACCCACCTGAAAAATAAGTCTCTTTTGAAATAAATCAGCATGTCTATACCAATGTGGTATAAATTTCAGAGCATTCTGTTAAGCAAGACACTTTTGTTGCTTTGTTATTACCCTGCATATTACAGATTTAATGAAAAGGCTGGACTTTGAGCAGCTTATCCCAACCCTGTGAGCGAGCAGTTCAATCAGTTTTCAACCCATGTCACAATCCATTTATCTAGCCCATACTTTATCAGTTAGTCCGTGAGAATATTATGGGATAGAGTGTTGAAAGCCTTGCTAAAGTCAATATAAACATCATCTCCCACTCTCCTCTTGTCCATCAAACTGGTTATTTCATTTTACAAAGGCACGATTATGCATGATTTCTGCTTCATAAATCCACGCTGACTATTCCCAATCACCTTCTTGTCCTTAAGACGCTTCCAAGTTTATTCACTTCATCACCATCCAAGGACTGAGGTGAGGCTGACCAGACTGCCGTTCCCTGGATCCTCCTCCTTGCCCTTCTTAGAGATAGAAGTAACATTTGCTCTCTTCCAGTTCTCAGGGACCTCTTCTGACACCTATGACCTTTCAGATATAACAAGGTGTGGCCTATATAACCAGGTGTGGCCTCACCATGACTGGCCAGCTCCCTTGGCACTTGTGCGTGCATGCCTACAGGACCCATGGACTTCTGCATGCCCTATCTTGTCCTATCTGTTTAAATGTTCCCTTACCTGATCCTCCTTCACTGATGGTAATTCTTCCTTTTTCCAGACTTTCCTACTAGGTTCAAGAACCTAGGACTGCTGAATGCCAGACTTAACCAGTAAAGACTAATGCAACGAAGGTACTGAGTACCTCACCCTTTTCCACATCCTTCATCACCAGGCCCTCTGCACCATTCAGCAGCAGGAACACATTTTCCCTAGTTGTTTTTGCTGCTGATGTACCCATAGAAGCCTTCCTGTTGCCCTTCATGTCCCTCACCAAATTAAACTCCAGGTGGGCTTTGACATTTCTAACCCAGTTTCTGCATGTTTGAACAGTGTCTCTATATTCCTCCCAGGTGACATGTCCCTGCTTTCACTGGTAAACACTATGCTTTCAATGCATTTAAGCTTACTTGCAGAGTTACAGTCCTGTGTGTACGTATACTTTAATTCTATTTAGTAATTTGGAATGTAGTGCCATTTTTTCTAATCCTGAAAACACTGTTGTTTTGAAATCCACAGTCTTGGACAGCTATATATTTCTAAAAAATATAAATCGCAGAATTCATAACTTGTTATAATTACCAAGTTAATTCTAAGTACAAAGCAAATTGCCTCATTGCCAAATCATGGTTTTCCTTCATCCAATATAATCATTTGATTAGACATTCTGTTCCATATTTCCCTAATGATTTTAATTTTTTCCTCTAGAGACTGAATTTTTAGTCTTGTTTTTCAGATGAATGTCATAGCTCATAAAGAATCAACTTATTTCTAGCTTGTTCACAGACACTGGTAATAAAATGGGGGAAACATCAAGGATGATTTATTATATTACATCAAGCAGTGGAGAAAAAAAATAACCTTGTCAACCATGCTCACTTTTTTTTATTTAAATGAATGTGATAATGTCCTCCTCCTCCATCTTTACCAAAGTAATGTTTATTTGCAGCTGCATAATACAAAGGAATGAAATGGCATTTCTGAGTGCAGAAGACTGAATATGCACTGGTGTTTGCAACTTGTTTAACTGGTCTTAAACCACCTGCATGCTGTATTTCTAGATAGCATTGATAGTCCTCTTTAAGCATCTTTTAAATGTGATCTATTGCATCTATTTAAATAATTTAAATGCATCTATTTATGTTCTTGCACACACACACAAAAAGTAAAAAAGAAACAAAGTACTGGGTAACTTTTTCTCTTTATTTTTTTTCCAGAAAAGTAGATTTCCAGTGACATATGGCACCCATTTCTATTTCTGATGGTTTTCAAGATACTGCAATGACCTCTAAGACCAAAGCAAAACCACCGCCTGTTTAGCAGAAACCTCGTCTTTCAGAATCTGCCGGTGGCCCTTCTGGTCATGTCATCTAGAAAGATCAGTCTTGGAAGGAAAGTGGTTGTGTTAGGCCTTGGACATTCCCTGACAATGAGTAGAAGATTAATGGTACAGGGGAGAAAACCACACATAGCTCTGTCCCTTAAAGTGTGGCCAGTGCGGCATTGCCAGATCTGCTGCCACATGGCATGGTGGTGGCTAAGAATGATGCTCACATTTCTAGAGCTGCATCCATCCTTTCTCATGCTTCTAACAGACTTTTCAAGAATGAATAGGAAGAAAGAGAGAAGACTATAGCCTTTGCCAAGCTTGGAAGCTCTCCCTGAATTGTCATTGATGTAATAGGACATCAAGAACCTACAATGGAGACGACAGACTATTGCCTGTTTTTAGAGATGAAGTGGCAGAAGCTGCCAAGTGTGAGTCCCTTGTGTACCTCTGTGCGTAAGGTGAGAAAAAAGAGAGCCTGGAAGAAAAGCTTTATTTAGAAGCAGCATGTATGCTGCTTGCAGGCTTATTGCTACTGGGATCTTCTGTACTGAGACTTTAAAAGGAAAGTTAATACCTTTTTTTAAAAAAATAATTTTCTTCCACACTTTCAAGCCTGACCGTACTTTATGAATGGAGACAATTGCACACTTCCCAGCAGAGGGCACATTGTTTTATTGTGGATTGGGGGAACAACACATACTCCTTACAAACAATATAACTGATTAATGAGATACAGGACTGAATTCTCCCTAGCAGAATTTCAGAATAAATTTTCATAGGACACATAAATTTCAATGTTTAGCATTCCTTAAGTAGTACATTGCAAAGATTTTTCATCTCAACTTTCACACAGAACAGGCACAGTTTATCTATCAAAAGCAAAGATAAATACTTCAGAGACTCTCAGATATGATGAATAAGATATGAGACTGGTCAAGGCAAATGGTTCTCAATTAATGAAACTTCCACTGCAAACAATGGGAAATCAGTAGGGAAAATGCTTGTAAGGTCAAGATCAATCTCTAGGCTCCAATCACATTAAGGAAGATTTGAAGTTGCTTTAGGTTGTGAAAAGATAACGATTCAGAACCTATATTAAAATACTGATTTTTGAGTACTGGTCCTTAATTTTTAAGTCTTAAATGTGAAGACAAAACTATACTGATGAATTTCGTATGAAACAGAGCACAAAATTTAAAGGAATATTAAGGGGTAGATCCTGCTTGGTTTACACTGAGGACCACTTCACATGGAATCCAACAGAAATTGTTATGTCAATTCGCAGAATAGATGAGGGATTCATTTTGTCTGACTAGAGACAGAAATGCTAGATGTTAAATCTAAGCTAATCACCTAGACTGCCTTAGAGAAAGACTCAGGAATGTCCACAGGGCAATGTATTCCATTTAGCTTTAATACTTGTCATAGTGTAGATAAACTAGCCTCTGGCAGCACCTATCTCTTTCTGCCGACCATTAGGAAAACCTAGGCAACTATCTCAGATTTATAGGCTTAGTTGATTATTGCACTATATTTGTGAAGTGTTTTTAATGCACCTCAGGAAAGAAAGATGTCTCCAGAGAGTTGACTGAGAAATCTGAAGCTTTATTTATTTATTTATTTGTCCATATGCTTATTTGCAGGGAATCAGAGAAGAATTTGGTACTCAGAGCTCCAGCGTGTCCTCATCGGTGAGACTGAAGAGGCATCTTTGATTGTCACACCTTCAAAAGCACAACAATCGTATCTCACGCTAACTTCCAAACTATACATGTGCTTTCAAAGATAAATGGAGACACAGAGATTTTTGAAAATGCTTAGCCACTTAAGATCCAAGGTTTTCAGACATGAAACCCTGTTAGGTATTTACATTTTACTGGGTGCTCAAATACCATCACAACTGCATTTAAAGATGTTTGAAAATCTGGACTCTTAAAAAAAGTCATGGACTGCATAGCCATCTGTGTGTTTTTATATAACCTCTAGCACCAAAGTAATTGAATGATTCATGCAAGTCAGCAGCAAGTTCTGACATCAGTGGAACTAATAAAACAGGATTTCTTATAAAATGTCTTGTGACTGACTGACCTTGGTGTCCAGCTATAACATTTATATATGTGTGGAAATCTAATTATTTAATTAATTTAAGTCCTTTACTTCTGTCACATTCAGTTAAAATACACCGAGTTAAAAAGTTTTTAGAGGAAACACACAGACATGCACAAGCAGTGGGGATCTGTGATCCTCGCCTCCCATGCAAATGATGCTACAGAGAAAAAGCTCTGCTGCACTTGCAGAAACTTTGAGCCATTCAACATCTAATTGATCATCACTATGAAAACAATGAGTGTGCAGTAAACACATCTGAAACAGGTCTTTTCACCTTCCTTTGTACTCTACAGGTAAAGGTTATCAGAAAAGATTAGAGCTCCAGGCACATGTCAGGGGATACAAATGGAAATACAAAAGCAAAAATAAGACCACAGCTGCAGAATTGGTCTGCTCTGGGACTCCTACAAATAATGGCATTATTTACCCGTCTGTAGCAGTTATGTCAACTTAACCAATAGTAAAAGAAGAAATACACCAGAAGGTGAAGAAATGTAAACACATGGGTCAAAAAAAAAAAAAAATATTCTATTGGGGAAAAATATTTTACAGTCTTTTCACACACAAAGTCAAAAAAGACTCTTTCAAGTATAAAGACAGTTTAAATAAGAAATTTCTTATTTGCCCTCTTATATCTGCAGAATTACTGTGCTTACTCGTATAAAGTGAAGAAAGGTGATGTCAAGTTCAAATGAACTTGGAAGTGTCTGATACAAGGGGTGTCTAAATCATCTGTTGGAACTGCTCTTGTGGAAGAGAACTTCATAGCAGTGAGTCTTTGTTGTGGTCTAGAAACTCTGCCCTTTGCTAGCAAGGCCTGACCACCAAGATATCTAGACAAGCATAGCCACAAGGATTTCTATTTTTTACCATGGCACCAACAAAATCCTATCCGACACGCATGAGATTTTGCTCCATTTTCTCTTCTGTCCTCCTGCCTACCTTCTTATTTTTCCTCTCCTTACCCATCTCTCTCTCAATTTCACAGTGACCCTGAGCCTCACTACACTTCACAGCTCTGGAAAAACAGGCTGTGGCAGCTCCTGCAGAGAAGGAAAGCAACTTGCCTGATGGTGTCTCAAGCTGTGAAATAATTGAAAATAAAGAGGTGGTTGTGGAGGACACATTGCAGTAGTTGTTGACTACAACTGTGGGTACCACATTAGAGTGCCTGTTTGTGGCTGTCATAGCTGTTTATACTGAGAATATGTTCTGAGAATATGCTTTGCTTTGACAAATTTGGAAAAATAGCCATTATTCATACTTGTACACCCAAAATTCCATGACAGGACTATTCTATTCTGATTTATATTTGCGCATGGGTAAAAAAACACAATACTAACCAATGTCTTCAGCCTGAAAAAGGTATTTTAGTAATTTTTGCATTAATTTATTTTGCTTATGAATTCTGATTTCAATTTCAATTTTTTTTCCTTTCATCCTATATAGCTTTGGCATGGGACTAAATTGACTAAGGCCTCTGTACTCAAAATCAGAAGATATTTAAATGTTGAACTTTGTATGTAGCAGGGTCAAAGTCTTTGCTGGAATATTTCTATTATCTTGGCTGGAGTTATATTACAGGTATGTTCCATTTGTTCTAAATGAAATACAGAATTATCATCTTTTCTTGCTTCTGTATTCAAATAAATTCAAACATCAGCTAGGAAACTGGTCAGCATTGTACATAAAAAAAATATGCCCCCTCAACTTTCAGGAGTTATTCAGTGCCATGTCCTTTAAAAACAAAATACAGTATGTATTTATATAGCTTCAGTATATTCCTCAATCATCAGACAAGTTTTATTTTTTACTAACATTCATGCAATGACTAATGACTTTCACTTCGGCTTGGGGAGTGTAAATGACAGTGAAATACAATAACAAGAGTTCAAAAAAGTGCAGAAAATAAAGGATCAAATTATCTGGTAGGAAATCCCTACTTGGTTCCATGGACTTTGCTGTCAGACAGCTTTCCCGTATACACAGTTTGAAATATAACCCTGTAGGAAATGGGATCAGCATAAAATCAGATTACAGACAGATGCTGATGGATACCTCTCCTATAATCAGGTAACATCAAAAAGGGCTATTATGCCAAAAATATACAAAATCACAAATACATGCCCATGAACACATTTCAGAACATTTTGTTTCTCTTCCTTTTATGACTCCAGATGGACAATGCACAATAAATAGAAACTGGATGAAAAAAGATGGTCTCACTTTTTAGAAACAAAAGTTAATTAATTGAAAGTGATTAGTGATCATTCAAATTGCCAGCTGAAAAATCTGCTAAACTATTTGCAGAAAATACAATCTAAATAGACTACTGCCATATCTTCTCTTATATCCAAGCTTTGTACACTTTAAAAAATTTTAATTACATTACAGCAAGCACGTTTTTGAATAAAAATTACTGTAGTTCAAGTTAATACCTTTTCAACAAGCTGTCTGTCCACTACCATTGAAAGAAACCCAGGTTTGGAAGAGAGATTGAAACCAGCTGGTTTCCCCAATTTATAAAAAACACAAGTGGAGATTAACTTTGGTAACTGCTCACAGCAAGATTTGTTTTGGCTTTTTAAGTAAATTAGATCTAAAATATCATTTGGTTTTTCATTTAAAACTTGGGAATGCTAACAAAACTACCAACCACTTTTTAGAGATATTTAATTGTACTCCAAATGGTCAAATAATTAAGGACTTAATGTTGTAATACAGTTTATTCTCAACTTAAACTGTGAACCTATTATCTGTTCACTCAGAAAGAAAATAGAATGGACTCCACAAAACACTCCACCAGCTTTGCTATACATTAGAAACTGCAGCGCTTACATTAGTTTTGTATCTTAATTACCTAAGATATCATTAGCTTTGTAGACTGGGACTCTTCTATTGCTGCTGTAATTTTGTCAGGCACCGGCTTTCACTGCAGGATAAACTGCTGTGTTTTTTAAAATTTTGCCCTTAGTAACTTGCTTCATTGAATCTCTTTTTTCTCCTTATAAAATTAAAAGCAGCTAGAGCCCACATGAATGTATGACAAGACTTTGTTGAGGTTAGTGGCACAGGAAAGTAGGGGGCAGAAGCAGTCGGAATGGTGGGTTTTAGCAAGACTGAGACATTTCCCTCAGGCCTATGTTTGGATACTAAATACGCAGCTCAAAATATTAGGTAAAGTGCTTTCTGTCTCCGTCTGGGAGAAAACCATAAGGCCAATTATATTGGTATGCTAATTGCCCACTGGAAATGAAATTGTCCAAATTATATCCTCCCTCTATAATTTAGGCATATAGAAAAAGAGAAAAGATGAAAAACACTAGAGGAGAGCAAAAAGTACTACAGAAACTCTGCAAAAGATGTCAATTCACCTTTACAACCACCTCCACAGAAAGTCCCTGAAGTAGAGTCCCAGGAGAGAGACTTTTTTGAGTCAGTTTGTCTTTTTCCGTAGCCTGAATGACACAGACAGACAAACCCTGTTAACATGATTTTCTCCATGTCAGAGACATTCTCTTTAAAATCAGAAGCCAAATCAACCTTGCCTCTATATTCATCATATGGGAAGAAGGCTGCCTACAATGCATAAATCCCATCCATCCACATTAAAAAGGTACTTTCTTCCAGGATGAGATTTATTAATCTAATTTCTTTAAGCCCTTGAAAAGATTAGCTCCTGAGCTTACAGCTCCACAATGGTGCCTCAACCTTGATTGTGTGATAATGGCTGCTTTAGCATTCAGTATGCTCATGTTTAATATAAGCAGAGAAAACTGCAGGCAGTTTACCAGCTTATCCTATTGGCTTCAATCTCCTTAAATATACATCTAGATATATAAATCTAAATTCATGTGTGTGAATACTCAAGGAAAGGAAAAGAGTTATGAATCAAACAATTCCTCAACTCTACCTACTTACTGCATTAGGGACATGGTCAAAGTTCAGACTCTAAAAAAAAAATAAATATAGATAGTATACATGTAATATTTCAAAACTTACACAGACTGAGGAAAATAAAGAGAAAAATAATGCTGACTGAACTCTTCCTTTACTCAAGCCTCTTTTTTTCATAGTGGTAACTGGTGCAGCTGCAATGACATCCCCTTTGACTCCTTAGCATCACCTCCCAGGATGAATTTCAGTCACGGATCAACTCACCCATTTACCACTTGCTCAACTTTGTCATCAATCTGCTTTGTTTCTTTCTATTTGTCTCATTGGATGCTTTTGGTCTCCTTCAGAATCATTCACCTTCTCCACATCTTTCTGCTCAGTACCCTGTAAGCCCATGATCTATCAGTATCCATTACTTCTTTACTACTTCCATCCTCATTCTTGCCCATTTTCTCCCTTAGCAGCTCAGGTTTCTTTGTCTACCTATCACAAAACAACCTTTACTCCATTATCCTCTGCTATGACCCTTCTTCCATATTCAAATTACCTCTCTTTCTAAAACTAGAACATTGCTAAAAATCTTGTAATCTTGTGAAACAAGATTGCAAAAAAAAACCAAAATAACATTTTAGGCTGTTTTTGTTGCAGGCAATTGAAGAACAATGTTTGAATGTTATGCATCCACATACTGTAGGTAAGTCTAAAAACCTGGGTTATGGAGAGATATATTGGAAGTAGGTATACTCTCCAGCCTCCTTATCCAGTCTATGCAGTTGCTGTCTAACTGAGGCATTTAGTCATCGAGAAGGATTTTCTCTTTTAAAGAATGTCTAATAAAGCAAGAACACAAAACTGCATAGCCTGAAGGTTGTATTACTGGTAAGCTTGTGCTTGTCCAGGATTACTCATTCCTGTCTGCCACATGAAACTCTTTACTTCGTGTTTTGGACCATAGTGTAAAGCATCATATTTGTGCGATGTGAATCAGTCAACCTTAATATCAGCATTTGTAACCAAGGATAAGGAAAAGTACACAATCTGGCATTTACCATAATTATACCTTTTCCTAAAAAGGAAAAAAATACGTGTTATCTTAAGTGGAAAAGATGGACTATTAACCACATTGACACAAATGTTTTGGTTTTTTTTCCTTTTCCAATCATATTAACATTTGCAAAATTGAATACAGTTCATTTGTTTAGGATCAATCTAAATCTTGTCACATTAAGTCTTCATTATCTCAGTGCATTCTGGAGCAGCATCCTGTTATATGTCAAACAATTTCTATTTGCAAATATCAGATTTTTAACATTTGCATATGGATCTCAACTTGCACAACTCAGACACAAAATGTATATTTATACACCTGTATGTAAAACAGGTATGTAATTTAGTCTATGCATGAAATGTAATATTGAGTTCCCCAGTGGGTATTATCTGATGTTTGTGCCATCTCTGCATTAGGACACATAGAGGAGTCTGTGGAACTACTAAGCTGGGTATATTAATTTGTGTGAAAAGTAGAGTCTCATCTGGTTGCTGCATGGGGCAGGCTGTGATACTAACCTGTGGACGCAATATATTCTCTTAAGTAGTGCATCTTTGCATTGCGATTTTCTCTTTTGTGAATATGTGCCAGGCACGGCTGGTCACCCATGCAAGATCAGCCAACCAGCTGCTTCCCACACCTGGGACCACAAAATGAGAAAAAGGCTACAGTGCTGAACAATAAATGCATGAGAAAGGACTTAATTAGGGAATTGTGGAAATCAGTTTTTCACTCGGTGCTCGACATTTGAATGTGCCACTGCATGAGCTGAGCAGCCTCCCATACCATTGCAATTCCTGGTCAGAGCTTCCCAGAAAAATCCAGGCACTATGTGGAAGAATATGGGAAGTCAGTGGGAGGATTTGTTTCTATCACTAGCCCTCTGATGTCAGAGAAGACTAAAAATAAGGGCATTGACAAATGAGTCCATTAAGCAATTCCATGATAAGTCTAAAATAAGCATTGTGACTCCTAGCGAAAACACTGTCCTGTCCTTTCCAAAATACCTGTGTGTAGGGAGCTACTGGTATATCCCACATATATCACTACATATATTTCCTCTTGGAATTGGCTGTATTTTGGATACAGGAAAACAACTCCAGAGAAGCTACACCTTGAGCCGGGCGAAGCAGAATGCTACCAGCTTCTTGCATAGAGGACTCATTACCATTTCAGCCTTTGTAGGTACGCTATCTAGCTAAAGATATAACAACAAAAAACTAACCAAAGTGCTAGGATAACAAAAAATAGTAGACATCAAATAAGAAGAAAGCCCAATGCATGAAATTCACTGAATCACTCATGCATACCATGTACTATTCTAAGACTCAGGATATTCACCCAGTACAAGATTATTCATCTTGTGTTTCTGATTTCACTGGTCACCCAGTAAGGACTGTTACTGGTCACCTGACCAACAAAGAGCTTATTCAGCAGACACTCTCTAACTGCCTGGCAGACTTGTATGGCTTAGATGAGGTTAAAAGATGCCCCAGGTGTCCCCGTGGCCCCAAGAATCATAGGGTTGTAAGGACCATCATACAGCTATCTATAGAAATGCACACAAGAAATTTATTACTTGCTCAAAGTGCTGCTTTAAATGCTACTGCTGTAAATCCAGGGTGGTCAAGACCATTTGACCTCATATTTCTACACTCTCACTCCTCTCCTTTTGCCACTTGACAAGCATTCTATCAAGAAAATGTAGTTTTTCTGTGTTGTGTTTTTTTTTTTTTCTATAGCAGGCTTTTACTTAACTGAATTAATCTGGGCTTTTTTAGCAGTGGTCTAAAGTAGGTAGTCAACTCCTATCAAAAGCTAAGAGTAGAGGAGTGGAGAACTCAGTATTACTGGTTACACACAGTATTAGTCATTACAGAAAATATAAGATGCATTGTTCTGAGCATAATGAATCTTGGCATTTTCCTTTTTTTATCCATATATTCTTTTTTCCTCCCAGAAACATTGTCTCTTTTTCTGTCTCTAAGCTGCCCTTCATCTTCTGATCAGCATTTTGTCCTTCCAGTGATCACAGCTGTCCAAAACAGTGCAAAA
The DNA here is from genome assembly GCA_033124195.1 of Coracias cyanogaster. Taxonomy (NCBI): domain Eukaryota; kingdom Metazoa; phylum Chordata; class Aves; order Coraciiformes; family Coraciidae; genus Coracias; species Coracias cyanogaster. The sequence continues at coordinate 22,511 of JAVSBS010029644.1, forward strand.
ACAGACATAAAAAAACAACAGAACATGGATGAAAAACAGAATGTTCTCTGTGTCCTGATGTATTTGTTAAGCAATAGAGATTGCACAGAAGAAAAGTTTATGGTTGGATTTGTTAAATATAACCCAGGGTTGCTTGTGCATAGTCTCCTTGAAAGCCAAAAGCAACCCGAGAAGGAAGGAAAGGCCTCTTCTTCCTTTCAAGCACCCTTCAGAATAAAAAGAACTGCTCCTGCTATTTCCCTAATGAACTGATGACTTCATTATACAGATCTGGTAAACATGTAGGTGCTGAAAGGTAGCTACATCTATTTTTATCTGCTTTGTCAATCTAATGGACCAAAAAAGCTTAAAATGTCTATAACCAGTCTAAGTGGCTGACACACTCATGACTGAGTGGTTGTCCCTCACGGATAAGTACATATAGCAGAATATGGTGCCACACACATATATTTAACTGGCCATAGAATCATTCAGGTTGGAAAAGACCCTTGGGATCATGGAGTCCAACCATCAACCCTACTCTACAAATTTCTCTCCTAAACCACATCCCCCAACACTGCATCTAAATGACCCTTAAACACATCCAGGGATTGTGACTCAACCACCTTCCCGGGTAGCCTATTCCAGTATCTGACTATAGGGTCAAATATAAACCAGCTCAGGTATCAGAATGAACATCACCATACCTACTGGTGTGTTTTGCCTGGGTGAATGAGGCTTGCAGCATAGCAGAGTGTATCAGTACAGGCAAAAGGCCATGCTCATACAGCCTGAGACCTTTCCAGCACTTAAATTAGCACAGCTGTTTCTACAATGAATGGCATTTTGGCACAATCTCCAGAAATCCTCACTTCAGGATTATTTAGGTGTAGCAGAAATGCTTGCAAGAATTACCCAGCCCCCTCCCCAAACACCACTGATTTAATCTTCAAAGCATATGAGCTTCTTCCCCTTTACTTTGATTTTGTACAGAAATATTTGAGCTGTCGTAAGGAATCAGACCAATTATCCATCAAATCTGCTACCACATCTTTGACAGAGGCCACCACCCCACACTTCAAATGAAGGTAAGGAACTCCTCAGTTGACAATTAGGAAACAAGCAACCCATAGGCACAAACATGCCATTAGTTAATGGTTTGCCCTAAACTCAGAAGTCTATGGGTTTGTATCCCTTCTAAAAAGGACATGTTTTATCTGATATGACTATGGACATTCTTCATAGTCATATGCATCTCTTGGTAGTTTTTAAAAATACTTTGAAACTCTGAGTCTCAATTTATTCAGAAATTCAACATTATGCAAGGGCAAGGACAACAGAAAATAATTAAGCATGTTGTCATTCAATATTGGTGACTATTTTCAATTTTAGTGACTATTCCTTTTGTTTGGTAAAAAGATAAAAGTTACAATAGGAGTCATGATTACATTACCAGTACTTCTAATGTATTACATCTTACTATTACATTTCCCTTGTCTTGTATACAAGTTAGCTTCAGACTTCTTAAGCTCTCTTCATGTCTTTCAAAGTGTCTTCCACTCCTATTTAGTTTGCTATCCAAATTATTTCAATTTTTCTTAAATGAGGTGATTAAAATTTAGCACGTGAAATTTAAACTGATAGGATGATACTGAATAATCTCCATGTTATTTTCTACTTGGTCTTTGATCTCTTTAACATGGTTGTCTATTTGAAAGCTCCTGTGCACTGAACAGAGTGATTAAAAAAACTTCCTGAAATGGTACCTCAGTCCTCAGTAGGAACAATTCCAGTATCTTTAGGTCCAGTGAGGTATATGGATAATTCGAATATGTATTTTAGTATTCTTTATTTTGCATCTGCCATCTTCAAGTTTCTTCTCCTATCATCCTAATTATGTAATGAAGGTTCATTAAGTCTCTGAGAAGTTAAGTGTGCCTAATCCTTAACTATTATGATTTAATTTGCAAACCCCTCTACTTTGCTGCTCTTCACCTTTCCTGGAGAGTTTTTGAGAAATTCTGCTCAAAGAATATTACAGACATTGTCAAATCAAACAAATGAATTGCAAAATCAAACAAAATCACTGTTTCTACAACCTCCTTATCCAGAAGCTGTGTGGTTTTGAAATAGGTATGTAACATCAGGCTCAGCACTCTAACATAGCTCCTGGCTACCTGGACCACAGCTGACTGGTGGTTAGGATCATGGGCAGAGTGAACAAATGATTGATTATGTCTAATCATTAAAAGATACCCAAATCAGTGTGGTTTTAGTGGAATTATTTCTGATTTACAGTATTCCAATGTATGAGAGCATCTAGTAGAATTTAAGCATCTGATTGTAGAGCTTGTATTTTTTGATTAAAAATAATATATATATATATATTTGTGTCAATCAGATGTCACAAAATGTCAAGGAACTTCTTTTGGCTTGAAAGTCCTTAAAGAAAGAAGAAACTCAAGGCTCAAAATTGCAAGCTAAATGAAAGCAGTAACATACTTCTGGCTGTACATTGTGACTTCAGGAGCACGAGGCTGATGCAAAATTCACTGATGTTGTGAACAATCTCCCAGACTATCATGACTTTTGCACCAACTTTCAGGCGTTTGTAATTCCAAGAATGTTATACTTCATTTCTTTTGCCATATTTTTGCAAAAATGTACATAGATTAATATCTGTACTTATTAAAGACAGGTATCTTTGCATTTGCTCAGCAGAATATAAGGGTACATTTTACCACCCTGTAAGACAGATACATTAACTTCAATAATAACTTTACAATATTAGAAATTCACATTAAGACTATGTAAAGTTGCAATCACAAAAAAGGATAAATCAACCAGGGAAAAATATTGCCTCTGAGTCGTCAGCTCCAGTGTGATTTAGGATTTGCAAAACAGTCTCTGATGTAATTTCTAGGCAACAAGGTCTATTGAAATCTAAAGGTAGAGAACTTTTAGGAGAAAGGTAAAGCTTTCTTTTGCTTGAAAAGACAGCTGGTGCAGAACTTCAGAGAGCAGTTCAGAAATACTGAGCAAACATTGCTTTCTCATAATGGCCAAAATGTATTTTCATTTCCACTTCATTTTGCATGTTTAAAACAGTATGATTTTTAATCTACCGTTCATGAGTTCTAATCATGTCAGATGTGTGGGCGTCCTGTAATTCTTTATGAATAATAAGGAATGCAAATAGTGCTATCTTCACATTCACAGTTGACTGCACTCTCTTGGCTCCCCATCAGCACCTAATTTATCAGCTACTACTTTTCAGAGAGATAATGTTCAATGCTAGAGGGATATCTTTGTGCACATAACATTATATTGCTAAGGGAGAATGTTAGAAGCATCTGATGAATTCATGTGCTCCTAGACAGACTTATTTGGTGGAGTTAGTTTTCTAAATTTCACTTACTTTATTTATTAAGACTGTTTATTATTATAGTCAACTGGAACTAACAATTTTTGCAATCTCACAAAATATTCAGTTATCTCTCAATTACACATTGAAGTGGGATTGGCAACTGAGTACTGTAAAGAAAGACTACAAAAGTACATGCTTAATATAATCTGAAATTGCTATTAATCTATACATAAATTTCATATGAAAACAATTCATAAAAATACTAGTAGCACCATCAAGCAATGTTAGATGACTGAGATGTATTGCACACATCACTATTTTCCATTTCCTTCCTTCCCTACATCACACAAACATTTCTGCATAGTCAAATGGAATCTGAGTTTACCTTCCTTGAGGAAATTGATTCAAAACTTTTGGTGCAATACATGTTTAGGTTTGCAGTTTTTTAGATTTTAGAATGGATGAAGAGTAACATAATTAAATATAAGTTTCATATTGTCAATAAGCTTTTGCTGTTGTTCATAAGGATTTTGCCATCCAACTTGTTTTATACATAAATAGCACTTCCTCACAGAAAATAAATTTTGAAATAACTTAGGAAGCTACATAATCTAATCATTTAGGTTGCATTAGCAAGTTCCCATGTTCATAGATGTGAGCCCTGGAGGCTCTATATTTATTTGTTTTGATGTAATTTTCTAAGTCACTACTTTCACTTTATTATATGTCTTATTTGAAATTAGCTTGTCAGGTTAGGATTTTTCTATGCTTTGATAGTAAACAGTAAAATAGATCTTTAAAATCTTACTGGAACTTTGAAATAATTATCACTCTTCAAATGTCCAGTTATTAATAATTTTGCTGCCACTAACTGCATTATCAAAAATGAAAACTAAAACCATAGCCTTGTCTAATATTTTGATACTTTTCAACTGCTGGTAGAAGCATATGAAAAATATTTTAATCTTGACCTTATAAAAACTAAGCCTTTCAATGGTGTGGCAAAAACCTCAATTTCTAATTAAAAAAAAAAAGCATAAAACTTCTGGAGAGTCATAAATTGCATTGAAATTGTTTTCCCATATACACAGAAAATATTTTCTGTCGCAACCATTGGGGAAAATCCTACATTTAACGAATTTTAAATCAGTCTCATGGGGCAAGGGGTTTTAAATGATGAGCAAAATGCCTGGTCTATCCCCAGATCTTCCACTTGCTTTCTGTGTGACCTCAGAAAATTTATGTGACTTATTACATTATCAGGTTAACATCTCCACAAAGACATCCCGATTTACATCTTTTCACAGTATTTTTGTTTATGAAGAAGAAAATATTCTATAAATATTTTTTAAATATTATTTAAGCCTTATCTGTAGAGATTAAGAAACTCTTAGGTAAAAGTGAAAATTTTCTGGTACTAAGAATTGCTACCAGTTTTTGCTATTTTTGTTCCCAGAGCAGTTTTGCGATTTTGTTTGTTTGTTTTTTCAATAGAACAGTAGTTTTTAGGGAACTGAAACATACTGGGAAAAAATAAGACCACAGACATAATTATTAATATGTACAGCATATTACTTGATTCATTCTAGCCTTCTTATGAATAGATAGCCAAATAAAAATGAGTTTATGAGTATTCAGGGAAAACATACAATAGTATTCTGTGATGTGATGTATCTTTCCCATTATTGGAAAACATCACAGTGATGCTTTGCACTCTAGCAAAAATTGTTTGCTACGAGTTTGTTTTGACATAAGAATCTTTTATCAAACCTGGCTTGTTCACCATGGCATCTTTTCTACTATGGTCAAAGAGAGGATGATATTTCCCATACCCTCTGATGTCAGTACTCAGTTACTCTTCTAAACCCTGCCTGGATGCTGCCAATCCATGGACTGTTAGTCTTGAGTTTTTTTGAAAGAATCACAAACTATATGAAGCCCATCCTCCCTGTAACTTCTCTGCAGCTAAATTATACAATGTCTATAGTACTTTTTTCCCTAAGCTTTTTCTGAGTAAAGCATGCCACATCTGTCTAGCCTGTAATGGTTTTCATACATAAACCAAGTCACTCACAAAATTTGTTGTCAAATTTTATTAGTTGCAGATTTTTTGTAGCCAAAAGATCAGAATGACTTTCAACCAGTTTTGTCAGGACTGGGTGTCTGGCCTCCCTGACAGATTTATCTTAGGTTCATTACCACTTTTTCATGCTTTTGTCATTCCAAAAGGTTTCCTGTTGAGCTTCCTTTCCAAAAACTATGAGCAGCACTCACATTTTAATTTCATTCTTTGTACTACAAACATAAACAGATAGTTTAATATGGGATCAACAAATATTAATTTATGTTATTCCATATTTCACTTGATTTCAAATGATACAGTTGCAATTACTCTTAGTCACGATAGAAACCAGAATATTGGGGGGTCTTTTTCCGGCTAACTTCCATTTCGTACTGAAGTGATATTGCATCAATTTACATCATTTCTCATTAGTTTATAACAGCCTTTTATACCAAGGAATATGTTATAATTAAATTATAAGAAAGATTGAAAAGAGAGGTTTGGGGGGCTATTTTCTGTCTGCATAACTTGTCTGTGGAATGCAGTAACTAAACAGATCAAACTATGGGGCAGAATGTCATTAATCTTTGAAAAAAAGCTACAGCTGACTCCCCACTGAGAAATATGGGTATAATAAAATGCAAACAGGAAAAACTGCTGTTACAATTTAATGATGCATATAGATATTTTAAAAACATCATTGTATTGGCTTTTCAGCTCCACTTCTTTGTTTACCTGGTTTTGCTTCAGTGAAGACACTGAATGGATTATTCAAGTATTAGAGACAGAAATTCACCACTGCAAGGATGAATAGAAATAGTAAACTTCAATGCATCATCTGGGACTTTTTATTAAGTGGAATTTTTTTAGGTATTTTAAAATGTGTACTCAAGCTTTAGTAATCAAAGTCTTTATAACTGGCAAAAAAATGTTTTGTTTGTATAAAACAGATTCTGGGCTATTTTAAGGTCTATTTGTTTCTTCTCACAGGTACCTTTTTAGAGTGTCGTTGTAATCTGAAAGCTACTTTTAAAAGTTGTGCCGCCTTCTATATCAAGTAATGGAACCCACGCATACTACGGATTTTACCTGATTTTCTAAGTGACTGACATATATATTTGGGCATTGTATTTCTATTAACCATGAACATCTGATTTAGTTGAAAATACAGATAAATAATGCTCAACCGAAGGAACTTTCACCTATGCAATAACTAGTTGGGTGAGGCAATATGTGTACAAAGGGGATGATTATGACCAAAAAAAAAAAAAAAAAGGTATAAATTTAGCTCTGATCTTTAAGTTACATACAAGGCATCACAAATTGGCATCTTTATAATTACCTTAAAATGGAGACGCTAGTCTCATTTCTTAGATTGCTAGAAGTTAGGAAATTTGGTTATATAGAAAGAGATATTAATGACAATTTAGAAGTGGAATACCTAGGAGGTCAGTAGCCTTCAGAAGAGATTTTGAGTGAGCAGGTATCCACCACTTCTACTACCATTTCACGTGAGCACAGCTCCACAGAGCAAACCCCTGCAGGCAGATCTTCTTGGACACTAACACAGGTACAGACACTGGTGTTTTGTCAGGGCTTTTGCTCTCCTCCAGTTTGTTTTGTTACTCAGTATGCCATCGCTAAGAGTCAGAATTTATACTGATTTCAGAGACATCTCCAAAAACCATTGCTAGCACTTTCATCCAGTTCCGATGTTACATTAATGAGTGGAAGAGTAATTTCACCCAGCTGGCTTTTTAAGGAGCGCATGCATGCATCTGCACATGCAGATATAAATATACAAAAATACCTGCACAAACAGCCTGATGGAGTCCAGTCCTTCAGGGAAAACTGTGAATTTCAAATACAGTTATTCTTAACTAAAATACAACTTTGCAAGACTTACAGGAATCGAAGTTATACTTCACATGGACTTTTTTGCTCTTTATTGAAAGAAAAACTGAGTTATGAATATGCAACTCTAATGGAATGTACTCATCCATTTTAAAGTGTTTTAAAAATTTTATTCTAAAACGTTGGAATATCTAATGAAAAACTTATGGGAAATAGATGGTTCCTTCCTGTTAGGTTCCATATTAGAGTCCACACTTCGTCACAACCTAGTTAATTAGTAATGATAATGAAAAATTACATTTCTCATTGACTCCCAATTCAGTTACTAAATTTTCTTCAGCAGTAATTTTCTGCTTGGAAAATTTACTGCTTTCTCTGTACCTTGACTAGTAAAAGACCTTGAATTTTAGCAAAGAACAGAGTTCATATCATTTACTAATACTGAGAAATAGGGAAATATACAACTTAATATCATATAAGTGGGAAATCTATTTTCACTTATATTCACATTGCAACTAATTTCATTCTGGGAGATAAAAAAAAGTAAGCTTTCAAACTCTTCTAAACTTAGAAATGTGTGAGTAAAAAAATGGAAAACACTTTCAGGCGATGTACTCCTGGCACCTAACAATGGAGAGTAATTCAACGGAGAGTAACACAACTATCTGTGGCTGACTAAAAAACTGCTGAAATTCAAGGGACAGGCTTCTGATGACTTCAAAAGGTTTCAAAGGTTTTTGAACAGGCCCCCTAGTGTCTCATCCACTCTAATTTTTAACACCCCAAGCAATAAAACTCCCTCTAGTCTTCTTTAATTAGCTCACACAGTAATTTTGTGAGTTATTTTAAATACAGATTCTATTTTACACCCTTGCTGATTTCACAGTCACTTGCATAGAGCCCTCCTATTAGTGCATTCTCAGAGAATTTAACCATTTTTTGAATCAATTCAGAATGCTTTTTCTTCTAGATGTAATCTCAATTTCCACAATCACAAGAATAGCTCTTCTATAACTTAGGAAACCCTTTGATGCATGTTTGTGTGACTGTGTTATACCACTAGATACCTATACCATTAATATTTCATTTCACTGGGATATATTATACTTTAAGGCATCTTGGAAATACTTTTTTTTCCTTCTATTTCCAGCAGAGCTCATGGTTTGCAGTAGATGTTTCTATGGCTTCTATTATGAACAAATCAAAGCAAACGAAAATAAAACAAAACACACCTCATTTGTCAAAACATAGTTTGCTGGAGGTGTGATTACTTTTGATATACTGTGGACAAATCATTGCTACTGTCTTGTATGAAGTATTGTAATATATTGACAATATATTGCCATTGACATTCCAGCAATAAGAGGCATCACTCAAAACCTGTATTTGGCCATTTGGTCTCCCCACAGAGTTCTCTGAATTCATAAATACACTGATTAAAACAGTGTATTGCCAACATCTTAACCTCCCAGGCACTTTGCCCTTTTGGTAATGGTATCCTACCTTTTATATTGCGTACTATAAATATGACAAATTGTCCAAAAATAATTTCTTGGTACAAAATAAGATATGGATAAATATCCCTAATACTTTTCCCAAGTGCAGTACTAAGTATGTTAATTAAAACATGGCAAAGGCATTTTATCATCTTAGTCTGATAGGAAGGATAACTTTTTTATGGCCATTCAATAACTATGTCTTTAGTACTGTCAATCAAAAATTCAACACCAACTGAACTGACAATTTGTACTTGAAAGATGACTGGATTCTTTCTGATTATGAATGACTATTTTTCTCACACAAGTAAGCAGTATTTCTTTAACATCCATGTTCAAAGCTTTTTTTCCAGGTGATGGAGAAAAAAATGCAAGGAAGAGTTGTGCCTCCCACAGTCTCACACCCTTAGTGGACCAATATAATGGGTGGCCCACAGAGGCACATCTTAACATGTTTGCTGTATTTAATCCTTCAGACATTTCATGATTTGTGTTAAGATTTCAGACACATGACAACCATCACATGTGACATCATGCCAAGACTTAGTAAGGCTTCCATGCTGTAGCTGTTGGTATTCCAAGAATTGTAGTTTTCTTATTGTAATATCTTACTTTCAGAGCCACATTTGATTTGTTTAAAAAGCCTGGATATGTCTTGGAATCTTCAATGGTGCATATTCAAGAACAAAATCATGATTTTGTTACACAAAACAAGTTAGAAATCACAGGATATTTTTCTAGATGTCCTCAAGAAAAATAAATAGTAGTTTGAAAATACAGAGAAAAATATTATTATCCTTTTTGTATCTTATTTTTTAGAACAATTATTTCTTTCTTAAGAACATTAAAAAACACCCCAAAAGTTAATAGACTGTATCAAATTGTTATTTGATTTGAACTGATATAAATGGGTAACACTTTCACGGCCTTATTGGAATCTTCTACTCAGACAAATATATTTCTCAGAAAGAATTCTGAACCCTTTTCTTCTTCCCATATAAGAGTGAGCTCCTCCATCTTCCAGCAACTCTAGTTACATTTACATGTCTCATATTTACATATCATGCAATATACATAAGAAGATTTCATCCTGAATTGGACATTTTTCTATTGACACTCCTTTCCTCATTCACTTATAATGTCTCCAAGATTAATCAAACTTCCTTCAAGTCTGGAGGAAGCCTGTGGTGACTCAAACAAGATCCTTTCACTTCATGAACAAAAATAGCATTTTTTAATTTCTCTTCATTAAAATACCCTCAAAATACCTGATACCAACTCACTGAAAGAAAGAAATCACAGTTGCTGTCAACATTTAATACAGTAACTAGAAGATCTTTATATACAATTAATGTTGGCTTACAGAAAAAGATCCACTTTTTAGCAATCAAGACTTCTCAAGAAACTTCCTGACTGCCACCTTTTTGACATTACTGACTTTCCCCCGATGACTGATACATAGAGTCCAATGAAAGGCTGTGAAGATACACTCTTAATCAGTGCTCTTAATGACTGCAGAAAAGTGAAGTTGCTCATGTGTTCTTTATTAAAAGATTATGTGAGACACTCCATTTACATATCTATTTTAAATACAGATCAGGTTCATCTTCAGAAGAAAATACCATACGAAATTATGTTTACAACAAAAAAGTTAAAAACATGAGTTGAAAACAGCTGCAGTAACAGGTGTCCTACACAAACTATGACTGCTTCCTATGCAAACTATGTCTGCTTTCAGAGTAAAACCATCAGTTGTTGCTGTGTTCACTGATCAGGTTTTTTGTGTATTTGTTGCTTTTTTTGTTGTTGTTGGGGTTTTTTTGTTTGGTTGGGTTTTTTTTACTGTCAGGACAGAGAAGTAGCTGTTCCTCATGTAAAACAGACATGGGGAATATGGACTGGACAAATTCACAGGCATATACCATCCTTTGAAAACAGCCTCTCAATCTTTGATATTGATTGCTTTCACAGCACCAACTTCTGATTTAGATTATGCTAGCACACACACTGGAACTCCCTGCCTCCACACCAGCCAAATTAGCTTTGGAGATTCCAGTGTGTATGGCACAGCATTTTTACCCATCCATCTGGTACTCCACATATCTCCTTAAAATACAGTGCTCTGCTTACACTGGGTCTGGTGTAAGAGGCCAGCAATTTCCATGACACTTGAATGTTATGAACGCATCTCCAAGAAGATGGCTTATCTCACGGACTAGCCTATTTTAAGAAAGTTTAACCTACCTTGGAAAAAGGTAAGTCTTACTTCGGTGGTGTTGTTTTAATAAGGAAAAGACTGGAGTCTGGGAACCCAAAAAAAGTTTGGTTTGCTTTGAAGCAAACCTTTTGAGAAGTTACATTCTGCAAAGAAAGCCAGCAATTTCAGGATATAGCTAAACATTACATGGCTGCCAGTCCACTAGGAGGTCTTTTACTGAAAGCCATGTAGCTAATGAGTTACCTCTACTGACACTTGACTTACAAACCACAATCTCAAAACTACAGCATAGTCACTTGTACTCAGTCAAAATGTTATGATGCTATTTTCTGTCCTTGACAGCTTTAACATCACAATGATGCACTACAGGAGCTCTTCTAAGAGTGGCTCCTATTTTTAAAGCTGTTATAGTAAACAGTAAAATAAAATATTGAAGAAAAGAACAAAAAAGCAAACAGTTTCCTTAGCAGGAATATGTGATTTCAAAATAGTACAAAATGAGATTAATATCATAAGACAAACGGATGACATGCAAATGACAAAAGCAGGTCTTCAATTTCTGCAGTGAGTTACAGGCAACTGCCTGTATTCAAACCACAACTATATCTGCTCTGCATTGCATCTTCTTGGCACTCTGTAACAAGGTCATTTGCCACACAGGAAGAGATCTGCTCAGATGGAATCCCAAATATTTACTTAAAATAACTGGGTTGATGATAATAAGCATCTCATAACAGTAAGCCCCAAACATTCAAAGGAAAGTAGATAATTGTGTCTATTTTATGGAAATACCATATTTTGATCCACGTACAAGAACTCTCCCACATAACACTGGGAAAAAGTCCAGAAGATGAGCACAACATCATCTATAATGTGGTACTGTAAGAAATACAGAACCAGGATACAGATACAAAAGCTCAGGACAGCTTTTGGGGAACTGCTTCTAACATCCTCAAGACTCATCATCAAGTGAAAGCAAAGAATAAGCCATCTGTAGTCATCTATCAAAATAAGCTGCATTCCTATGTGCTACATATCTACATTTGAATTTTTTTGTTCTATTTTTATACAATTTTCTAAAACATCTAAAGACTTTTTGTTTGTTAAAAAATTCATATCGGAAGATATTTTTAACTTTACTATGCTATTCAGCAGAGCATATAAAATATGGAAATATAAAGCCTCCACAAAATATTCCTGTACTTTAAAATATGATACATCATATAAAAACTCTTCATAAACTTCTACTAATTAGTCTTTGAAACACAGACCAGCAAGAGCTGTAGATAATGAAAAAATGAATAGATAAAAAATGAAAATACTACTTGTTGGCAGAACAGTGTTTTACGCTTTGACCCTCCTTCATGTAACAAAGGATGCAACTGATGTGCCATAATTTAGGGGTCTAAAAGTTAAATCTATTAGTCTGAGCCAGTCACTGTAGGTACTCTTCACTGTTGTCAAAGAAAAACAAGCACCTCCAAAAGATAATACTTTTCATCCTAAAATAGCTTCTAAAGTAGGCCAGATTATTTATCTTTCAGCTATGCCTATTTATTCCATTTACTGGAAAGGAAGTCTGTGTGACTAGCATGAAATTAGACAACTCACTTTAAAAGGACTGAAGTTACATGAAATTAAACCTGTTTAAATGATCTGTCTTTCATTTTAGGATTGGCATGGGGATACGTGTGTATAACACTGCATTTTTTTTTTATATCTGTAAGGATTTTTAGATGGTAGTTAAACATTAACGGGATATCTCATTGCACTCTATACAATAACACACAGATTCCTTACCTGGGTTAAATATATTGATGAAGTTAATGCTGAGCCTGTGCACAAGGTCTATTAAAAGAACTTTTCATTGGATCAAAGTCCATTACTTTCAGTTAAACATTCATTTGCCATCATGTTGTTTATTCACCTAGCTTAAGTTTTTCTTCGTCTCAGCAGGGAAAATTTTGCAGTCTCTCCACTAAAAGTGCTCTACAGCCTTTAATTCTCAAGGGCCCATGGGAAAAGAAATCAAACTCCATCTAAAGAAAAAATCTACAGCACACTAATTGAGTCTGGACTACTAGGTGAATATTGTTTTCATAGCATGGCTCTGCAAAACCTGCCATAAAACCCAAATACATTGGCAGATGTCGGGTTATGTAGTTTTATGTGCTATGTCAATTGATTAGATTTTTTTTTCCTAACATTTCTATATTGTTTTTCTGCAAATCCCAAACTCCATTATTATATCTATCTTTTCCTTCCTTCTGTAATTTTTCAATCAAATTTTTCTTCTTCCTCTTGCTTTTAATAATATTTTTTTTTCCTGGAATAGTCATCAGTCTTTCTGATTGTTCTTTTTGCCCAGACTTCTCTAAGAGGGGGTCATTCTCATAATTCCTAACACAGTATATAACCTATTCACTACCCAAGCCAACAGCAGTAGGCAGAAAACAGACAAATGTTAAAAGCCATGGGTTTTCAGGTCCTGGAGGTTACCTGTAATGCCCTCCCCACCTCTTCTTCCCTCTTCTTTTTGCAATGAAGCCCATATCTTATATTAATAGATTAAAGTATTCTTTATCTGGGAGTTTTCCACACCATAAATGTATTTAGTGACTACTTAAGCTGTATTTGAAAAGTCTATTCAGGCACCCATCATCTTCAGTACAACCCAATGGCAGGATATAATTTCTAAGATTTATTCTGGTGATATTTTCTGGAGCAGCTAGCAGTGCTGTAGGAGCAGAGAAACAGTCCTGGGAAGCATTTATAAGGCTTGACAGTTTCCAAAGGACAACCGAATATGCATCTAAAGCAGCTTCCAACCCTCTGAGCTTGACCAGTCATACAGGATTTTCATCTTTCTCCATTTCCACCCACAATTAAGTTTTCTATGGACAGAATAATTTCTACAATGAAAGGATGTATTTAACTGATTTTGATTTCACGTTCCTGTCTTCCAGTCTGATAGGGTCTCCTGCCGTTCATGTAAAAAATGTAAATCCACTCGAACTGGGAAAAATGGCACAGGCAGTTGGATTTCAGTTGTTCAAACTGTAGAATGCACTCTCTGTATTCATGGAGGCAAAACACTTTCTGATGGTCAAAATTATTTTCATTTATGGTCAAATAAAGAAAACTGCCTTAGGCAAGAAGTGATTTTATTCAACCTGGCTTTGAAAAGGGCAAAAACCCTTAGTTTTTAAAGTTTTTCTGCAGGAGGAAAAAAAACCTGTTTTTTTAAGATTCTGTTGTGCAACATTTCAAGGGGAGATTATGTCTATCATATTGATATTAATATTTTAAGGCTAATTGTACCTTTAAAGCACAAGGCTAGATTGACATCTAAATGAAAACATAGATCACTGGTCTTGCAGCAAGACAACTCCTCTGGTGAATGGGTTAAACTGTCGCTGTCAGTTTGAATACAATTAGTACAACTGATATGCAAAGAATTGCTCTGTCAGGAAATGTCACTGTCATTGAGCGCTGTTCCCAGGCTGCCTTCAATTTTCTGTCTGGCTCAGAAAATTTTAATAACAGGTCAGAATTCAAATGCAAAAATCTAACCAAAGTGCCTAGCTCCTCCCCACCTTCTATTTAATTTTTGTTTTTTGCTTTGTGCTTCACATCATTTTTTGGTTACCAGAAAACTATTCTTAACTGCCCATTTTCTGGTTTTCTTAGCTCTTCCTCTCTTGTTCCAGTTAACTGAAACAAACAGATTTTGTTGACATTTCTTATACAACTAGGTCTTTTGGTTTTTTTTTTTTCAATAACCCACTAAAAAACCCCACAGACAACAGAAGACAAGTACAAAGGCAGAAATAATTAGTGTTTGTAGAACAGCACTGAGTATCTATTCACTGTAACACCCACCCACACTGTGCGATCATGTTTTTTCCTACCCTTTCTTTCCTGCAGTTCCCCAAAGGTTGCTTTTGGTGCTAATCTCTTTTTCCTTCTACATTTTCCTGCTCAGTGCATGATGCATTTTAGGATCTTGTACCTCTGTGATAACTCCTCCACGTCCTCTTATTTCAAAGGAAACTTTTGCCTTCCCAGTGCCTTCCTGATATTTTCCCAACAAGTTCCCACCTCCTGCTAGCCCTGTGCATGATGCTCTGTGCAAAACCTGTGAGAGAGTTTACACACTTGCAAGGAATATGCAGCTAAGAAAATGCTTCATATTAGCTATGCAAGGTCAGGGAATAACACTCTGGGGAGCAAACATGTTTTCAAGGCAACTGGTGGGGTTATGGGTCAATGGGAAGGTGGAAAGTGCTTGTTCCTTGAGTTAGGCTCTTTTGTGACCCAGTGAAGAAGGTAGGGAGAAATGTTATTATGATGGTAGGTAAATAACTACTGGGATAAGGAAATGGGTGATCAACACGGCCTCTTAGATTGACCTGTCAAGCTAACCTTGGGAACTGCCTGCTGGCTAGAGTGCCGTGAAGTGACTTGTGGACAGCATTGCCAGAGGATAATCCATGAGCTTCTCTGAGTCCTTTTCTCTGTTAGCCTGTCCTTGCTAAATAGCACCTTTTTTCTATACGTGGTACTGTCCCTGAGCACCCAGATCCCTGAGAAGGCTGAGAAAGGGGCTGACTTGCAGTTTCTTCAGCATTTGCCACCCAGCTGCCTTTGCTGATGGGAAGAGCAATGGCCACCTTCCCTGTCAGCCCCACAGTGGGTTTGCTGATCTACCTAGGCTGAGTTCAGCTAAGCTGCCTGTCAGCCAGGGTGGCAGCCTCGTCTCTCCTCCTGCCTTGATGCTGCTTATATAACCATTGAGAAATGTGAACTTGTCACTTCCCATCTCCTCCCTCTTCCTACCACTGTAAGCAAAGACATTTCCTCCTATGTGACTCAAACATACATGGTTACCAGTGTCTTTAAATCCATGTTATCATTATTTTGTTGCTAATTTACAGACTCTGACCCTTCAGCCAGAATCCTTCTTCAGGTATAGACCCAATTGCCTCTCTTAGGAATAAAGTCACAGTGTGATGACTATCTGCATCTTTTTTAAAGTTGTCTCCTGGTATGCTAAGGCAAGTCTGTGCAAGCACTTTTAGCTGAAGATAAATTATCTTTCTTACATCCAACTTATTCTTGTAATAATCAATGGAAATTTTTTAACACTGACTTCTACCAAAAAATGTGATGACAACTAATTTATTTCAGCACATACTCCTGCATACAACAGTACTGAGGACCATCCCTGTTTTGTCTCCACTCATCAAAACTCTTCTCTCATCATTCTCATCTGCTCAAATCTCTTCAATCTGTCTTTATTAATGAAGTTTAAAGTTCACTGAATAGTCACTGTGACCATTTTCTGCTCTTTGTTTGAGAGCCCCTTGTGTCCAGTAAACCCCACAGTGAGCTCAGGGAGCCATTACTGTAGAGTCATTATCATCTAATTATAAAATATGCTGCAAAGCACAGTCTAAAATTTCAACTTGAATTCACTAAAATATGTATCTCCAGATATTTTGGCTGTGAAGGTAACACTAAACATGTGAACACAATGTCTTCTTAAAAGTACCAGCTTCTTGAAACAAGACATCGCCAGAGGCAATCAAACTGCCCTAATAATTTCAGGGAAAACTTAGCTCAACACTGATACTTTTACTTCCACTATAGCCCTTACATCATTTTGGTGGAATGATACAACTGATCCCTTGTAAGTGGAGGAAATGGCAGATAATGGGGCATGACCTAGGAAAACTAGTTGCTGTCAAAATCTTTAGAAGCTGGGGAATGAGATAATCCTTCTCCCCAGAATAAAGGAAACAGTTTCCCTCTCTCAAGATGAGATAGAAAAATCAATCCTTTCCTCAATATTAAATGTTTCAATAACCTCTAGATGTGTGAAACACACATCCTTCATGCCAAAACTCCCAGCTGTCCACTAATCACTTGCCAATAGCTCTTTTTAAAATACACTGCCATACTCATACATGTACAGTATAATATGATATATACATAAGATATATAGATATGTGCTATAGGCTAATTTTAATGAAACAAGTACTTTCTTCTCTTTCTTTTCCTTCTTTCTATTATCCTATTTTCTATGCTTCACCAGATCAGTGAAATTTGAGAAAAATCAGGTAACAATTTAAATCCTAAATACATGTAAGGCAGTCCTTCCCATATAATATTTAATCCAAGTATTTTTATTCATGAATCATTGTGAAATTTGACTACAAGAAGAGTGTAGAATTTTCAAATTGAGTTTTCTGGCTCAGATAAAGGACTCCAAAGCAGTGGTCATCAGAGGAAAAAGCACCACAATTATTATTACTTTAAGTATGGTTTTTGGGTTTTTTTGTAGCGTTTTTTAAAGAAATCTTCTAGTTCCACCCCATTCATCATTCGGTCAGTGGCAGGTAAGTAAATTAAGAGCAGTCATATCCATAAACTGATTTTCTTATTAAAATTATAGGTCTTGATGCCTTTTCAGCATGTGAGTCCTTAAAGTAAGTAAAAAGTGCTAATGTTATTCCATGAATTATTTTTCAAACAATTAGTTTTACGAATACTAAAGATGAGATACTAAAAGGTAAGTGAGTTGATGGTAGTCATATCTCCGGTTTCCAAATAACTTCACTAATTAACATAATTAATTCTGCATTTTCTGAATGTTGTCTTATTTTGTGTAATCCATTTTTATCTAGTAAGATGCCCAGAGGCTTTTTCTTATTAATAGTGTTCTTTCTTATTTTCAGGACAATCACCTAAGATCATTAAAAATTTTTCTTTCTATTTAAAGAAGAATATGATTACTTCATAAATGAATTCTCGATCTTTTTGATAGATTTAGTACGCAAATTTTCTCATAGATTATTCCAAACCCGAAGATCAGTTTTATGATTCTATGATTTGTTTAAGTGCAACAACCACTCCAGCCTATGACAAAGAAAATATGATTGCTTCAAATCTCATATATGCAACTTCCCATGGGAGTGGAATACAGATGAGCTGCAAATGAAACACTCATCACCACACTGCCCAAAGCAATTTTCCAGTATGCCCCCTCCCCTCAGGATGTATTTTACTCCACCTTTACTATGTTTATAACATGATTTCCATGTTAATGAGAAGTGACAGGGACTAAGTAATTAGGAAGCAAGACTGTAGCTTGTCATGCATTTTAAATAGTGTACACTGCAATTCTGGAATAAATATTCAGCCTTTCCTCACTTTCTTCTTAATTAGAAAACATAATTTAGTCTTTACAACTACAGTATACTGTCCATAGGTAACTAATAGAAAAGAAATGCATTGTTACAATCAGCATGTTTGATCAGTCCTAATTCTTCTATATTTTGTCATTATTTTTATTATATTCTGTTTATTAAGCTTGGACAATACAGTGAGAGCAACATAAAACCTGGAGAAGAACAGTCCTTTCACTGAGGCAGTGAACATGACTACTCAAAGCAATGATGGTTTGCACTGGATGGATTTGCTGAACACATGTGCAGTTAGTTGTGTGTCTTGGATAATTTTGTGGGTAAGAACTTTTTGGTATGACTATGGAGAATTCCTCTACCATGGGGCTATCAATGCCCTGCAATAAGGTCTGAAGGCATCTGTGTTTGGACAGAATCACGTTCTGATGACATTTAGGAGAAAAAGTGAATAAATGTACAACTGCCAACAAGCTCTGCATAGAGGATACAGGCAGTGGGGACTGCCTAAGAGCACAGCTTTTTCCATGGTAGGGATGTAAGTGATGCCAAACAACCACAATCTCTATCATCTCCTCCATCTCCTTCGACCCTCCTCCTTTGCATACTGTTTGCTGTTTCCAAGTTTTTCTCACATGGTTCTTTTTGTAAGATCAGGACCTTGGAAAATAATGCTTACTATTTCAATACTAAGCGTCTATGGTGCTGAGTGAATTAAATTTCAGAATATACTTCTGTAGTATGAACACATTACCATTCTAATTATTCAGGTCAGGAAAAAACTCGGAGCAAAAAAAAGTAACTTGCTTCAAAGTATTCTAATTGAAAAAATTCTCCTTGCAGAATTTCACAGTTGTTTGTGCCAAATATATAACAAAGTTTAAAGACCTCTGAAGCTATATCTGTTGGGTTACATTACCATTCTATGCATTGTATTTGCAAATATTAAAAGCTTTCAGCATGTCATAGCCATGTGGGTTTTTTTTTTAGCAAGATATGCTGAAGTAAACAGGATGTGTACTTACTGAGCCTTGTTTCATTCCTGAAAACAATTGTCATGAGTGCACAGATAATGGAGATTTATTGGTAAAGAAGTGACCAAAACGGAGCTGGGGACAATTTGTTCTGTGGTGATAGGTGTAGTACTCCTTCTCTGAACAAGAAATACTTTCTATCAGTCCCTTTTACAGTCCATGACTGCCTGACAAACCCCATTCATCCTCAAGGACTTCTACATTTTCAGATGCTTACATACTATGTACTAAGAACACTAAGCATTCTCTAAGGGCACATTATGCTATAATTGTTATACATGTGAGGTCTTTACAACCATTACCATGAAAAGGATCTTGTTGATACAGGATTTGAGAACTAATCATGCATATACTATAAAGATTGAAGTGTAAGTAGATTTTACCCAAGCTGAAGTGCTAAGAGACTGCAATGATATATGCAAAATAAAATAAAAAAAAAAGTAAAAAGTTTACTTACATCTATATTCCGAAAGAAGTATGTTCACATCTTTTCTTTCAGTAAGACAATTTATATTCTAATTATCATCATATATTTGAATGTTCAATCACAAAAATATTTAAAGGTTAACATTAATGCAAATCTACTACTGCTACTCATAGGTAAATATAACACGGCAGTGATTAATTGGGTTTTCGTTAGCAGTTTTCACGGGAATACAATCTAAATATCTCTGCTTGGTATATTTGTCTCTCTCATTTATAAAATATTTAAAATAATTAATTAAAAAGGAACAGTAAAGCTATTTCCAGTTCCATACTACATATACCAAATATAGATGGAAATAAAAAGCCAGAATCCAACAGTGAAAGGTAACTGGCTAGTATAGAATTTTCTTGTAATTCCCTCTGAACTCAGCTAGCCAGATAAGCATAAATTGCAGTCTGTCAAGCCATTCAATAAGGGAAGATAAAAGATGAATTATTCCTTTGAACTCATCTTTGACAGGTGAAGTACTGGCAGTATTGAGACAGAATTTCTCATCTTATTTTTTTAAAAAATTAATAAGCCATCTTGACCATATTTTTACATATTGTATTGCCACTACTGTATCTGAAGGAGTATAAACATGTGACAGAAAAATGACCCTCATAATAATCTGTTTAGTAAATTAGTCTTTTACAAATGAAGAAGTAAGAATTTGAAATGCAGAGCTGGTAATGGGGCAAAATAAGATAGTTCTGGAAGCTGGGCAAGTATACTCAACAAAGAAAGGTGGATTTACTCAGTATCAGTGAATGAGCATTCTATAAATTAACCCAAGGCCTATGTCTCATAATTCACTTGACAGTTTATCAGCCCTGAAAATGAATTCAGGCAATTTAGATGAACGATGGAGACAGTGGCTTCAAAGCACTACAAGGCAGCTCAGAAATATTCCTTGAGCTTAAGCTTTTAATGTTCTAAAGGTTAATGGTCCCCAATCATGCCTTCCAGTGGGTTTTATTAGTGTAAAAACCAGCCTGGAAGATGCTCTGGGTGCAGCATGAGAGGTAAATAGCATGAAAGATAGTTGTTTTCAAATCAAATTACCTTGTTATGTTTGGCTAAGGGAGGATGAGTTTATGAGTTTGCAAAGCCACCCTGAGGAACAACAAGGACTATGGGAAAAACCATATATTGAACATAAGCTTTTACAATTGTTTGCTAGGTCCTTTCAATAGGTTTTATTTGGAACAAGACTTTTCAAACATGCAGTAGATACAACTATGTCTTCTAACCACTCCTTAATACTAAAGAAATCTGGCATATGGTGATTGAAAATGAGTTAAAAGTAGTTTCAAATATCATGCTTAGGCCTGATACTCTCTGCAGACATTTGCAGTTCTGGAGTCAGAGACCATAAACCTATCTTTTGCAAACTGAGCACCTACATGCATAAAGAAGTCTTTTGTTGACAATGTAGTTATTCATATACACAAAAACTTTAAAAGAGGATTCTTTACCTCATATATCCTCAGAGTTAAAGGGATGGATCTCAAATTTGTGAGATAAAATTCTGTCAGAAAAAGACAGGTTTACTACCTGTGAGCAAAGTTGACAGAGCATTTCTGTTATCTTTTTTCTTTAGTTCCCATAAGGTTATGAGAAAGACTGTCTCAAACAGGAAACACAGAATGAATAGCCTGATAAACATGAGAATGATAGTAAGCAACATGATTTTGGCTGATACATAAAATTCCTAAATATTTATTCCAATGACCTGGATTTTCCTGGTATATTTTTATTCTTATTTCTGGCTCTCATGAAGTGGTAGTCTTTTTGCATAAGTTTCTACTCTACAGCAAACTTCTATTTAGAATTTTGCATGGTTAAGGTAGTCATTACTCCTGTTCCAAATGGCTTTATTAAACTGCCTTATGCTAGGCTAAGAGACTGCGTGAAAAGATTATTGGATGTGTTGTGGGTTAAAAGATGTAATACTGTAGTCATATTTCATTGTGAATGTCACTGTATGGTTCTGTCATATGTCCTAAAAGTTACTGCATGTAATCTGTTTAATTATTCTTCCTGGCCCAGCAGCTCTGTCCTGCTTTGGGGGAAAGTTC
This sequence comes from Coracias cyanogaster, assembly GCA_033124195.1. NCBI lineage: Eukaryota > Metazoa > Chordata > Aves > Coraciiformes > Coraciidae > Coracias > Coracias cyanogaster. The sequence continues at coordinate 44,273 of JAVSBS010029644.1, forward strand.
ATGGTCTTCACTTCTGTGCAGAAACCTGCACTGGAGGGAGCTGTTGCAAGCATCAAACATGATCACTTGTTGCTTTGGTCTTCCAGCTCCAGTGAGTTCATCAGGAAGAAACAGTCTCAGAGTAAGGTTGGACTGAGAACCCTAAAAGGGAAGATTTACCTGTCCTGGGCTTGCAAGAACCTGTATTGAAGGACTTGTGGGACAGGAGCAAACCTAAAGAAATCTTAACAAATTAGAATTATGCCTAGACTGACCACTACTCTTTTTTCATAGAACCTTTTAGTTTGGAAAAGACCCTATCATCCAGTCCAACCATAACTCTACTCTGCCAAGTCCACTGCTAAACCATGTTCCTCAGCACCACACCTACATAGCTTTTAAACACATCCAGGGATGGTGATTCAGTCAATTCCCGGGGCAGCCTATTCCAGTGCTTGAAAACCTCAGTAAAAAAATTTTTCCTAGTGTCCTACCTAAACCTCCCCTGAAGAAACCTGAGGCCATTTCTTCTTGTTACGTTTGAGAAGAAACCAACCCTCACCTCTCTACAACCTCCTTTAAGGTAGCTGTAGAGAGCAATAAGGTCTCCCCCCAGCCTCCTCTTCTTCAGACTAAACAGGCCGAGCTCCCTTAGCCAGTTCTCATAAGACTCTAAGTTCTCTAGGCCCTTCACCAGCTGTGTTGCCCTTCTCTCAACCTGCTCCAGCACCTCAATGTCTGTGCCCAAAACTGAACACTGAGGTGTGGCCTCACCAGTGTCAAGTACAGGGGAAATTTTTTATTGCAGTAAAATTATTTGCAGGGTCCTAGGTATCCTTTACCTTTCTTCAGAAGTGCAGTAGTAGCAGTACTGCCAATATCATTATAAACTCTGAGCTTTCAATTCAGCTTCATATGTTATTGATTGTATGAAACACAAAGAATGACACGGAAATTGCAGGTTTTCCATGTATTTTTAGATAGCTGAAAAAGTTTATGTACGTTAACCTTTTAAAAATGTACCTAGACTCACTATTGCTGTAACGGGGGGCAAAGTGGAATGCTTTTATTTCAATTATAGAATCATGGAATGGTTTGGGTTGGAAGGGACCTTAAAGATCATCTAGTTCCAATGCCCCTGGCATGGGCAGGGACACCTCCCACTAGACCAGGTTGCACAAGTCCCCATCCAACTAGGTCTTGAACACATCCAGTGATGGAACATCCACAACTTCCTTGGGCAACCTGTTCCAGTGTCTTACCATCCTCATAGTGAGGATCTAAATCTACCTTCTTCCAGTTTGAAGCCATTCTATTTTAAACCAACACTCCTAGAAGCTTCCTGATAACAGAATAAGCCAACCTAATCAACACTGTGAAGTAGCATTTAAAATATAAATACCTATCTTCTTTCTCGTAAAGTTTAACTCCTAGCCTAGGTCCCTGAGTGTGCACATCTAATCTGAGAGAAGGGCTGAAAATTTTTTCAGCTAAGTAATAGGCCTGCTACTTCTAAATTTTTAATCCAGTTAAATTTTCATCACACTCTGATAACCTCCATAATGTTTTATGATTAGAATTTTGACTATATTTTTCAGACTTTGTACCCTAAATAAATACTAGTAATTTCACAGTAGACAACAGAGGTTATTGCTTGAGGATGTTTTTCTTCCTGCTGTAAAAACACGTTATGTAAATGATTAGAGAGCACTACAATGGTTCTGTTTTCTTTACAAATGAGAAGGAACATATTGAAGTAACACAAAACTGATGAAATGCTTCACTTATACACCTAAAACAGGATAAAAAAAATTCAAAGGGATTAATAAATACGATGCCATAAGTGAGAAGAGCTAGAAATTTTCTAACTTTATTAGAAATAAAAAACTCATGCAATACTTTTCCAGTACTAAAATGGTCTGTATCTTCTCATTTCTTTACAGAAACTGCTACTAGTTATTTAGTCATAGATTTTTGTATGCCCAAGGGAACCATTGTGATCAGCTAGTCTGACCTCCTGTATAATCTTTTCAATAAATTTTCCATCCTAGGAAATGTGGGCACAGAATTGCACAGAACAGAATATATATATATTTTTTTTTTTAAGTCCCTTTCATCCCCAAGGTATTTCAAAGGACTTTACATGGTAATAAATCAAAAGCTGAAAAAGCAAGTAGCTTGCAGAAGAAATCTACCACTGCTCCAACAGACTACCAACCTGTAGTGCTCCACTGGAAGTGATTACAAATCTCAAAGATAGAGATGATTCTGAACTTTAAAAATAACAGAGGTGAACAACTTAACCAGCTGTAAAATTTAGCATTCATTTACCCTCTGATACATTTTAAAGGCTTGCAGAAAACATATTTAAGATATATTTATCCCTAGTTTGACTTTTAAAAAATAATCTATACTTTCTACTTTTTTTAATACAGTAAAGAATGTAAGTGCACGCTGGGATGACCAAACAGGAATAAAAGGACAAAAAATTTGAAATTTACCTAAAATTAGATAGAAGAAGATAATACTGTATTTCATCCAGAGATAGTGAAAATGGCATAGCACTGCATTAACATGAAAGTATATGTAGCATTATTTCTAAAGAACTACGAAATGTTTAGCTATGTTATTCTGTGATTAATTTCTATATGGAAATCAACCAAGGCAATGCATTTTTCACATAGAATTTTAACATTTACATAGTGCAAAAATATATAATTGCAATGGTTTATTTATTAATTTATATTTTATTACTCTTGTAACCTTTTAAAAGAAGGATGTTTTCCTAACTAAAACAGTAGATATGAATTATGAGTTATATATTTTATGCCAAAGTCTCTTACAATCTCTTCACTTGTCTTAATTCAGAAATATCCTAGGTGCTAACCTCTAACATGGGAGCAATCTTGAATGTTTCTAATTAGCTTTCAGACTCTGTTTCTGTGTTTGATTTGGCCCCCAGCATCCAGAAATGGGATATCAGACCAGCGTATGGCTTGTGCATCATCTCACTTGATGCATCACAGCATCAGCACTCAGGAGCTCCAGCTAGTCCTGAAAGCTACCCTGTGCATTCAAGTACACACAAGCACATGTGCCTCCATGCTCACTTGGAGATGTCTGAATCAAGCGCAAGGCTCAGTACTTATCTATAGGATAAACCATTATTTCCTTTCTTTAACAGAAGTGCAAAAATGCATGGTTGTCAGCAAAAACACCCAGACATACACAGAACAACCTGAAATCTCAGCTGATATACTGGACAAAGTGCCTAGAAAATCCTTTACTATTTCTACCACTGATGTAGGCACAGCTACTGATTAATAAAAGCTCCAATCTGTAAGAAAATACATGCCTTTCACAGAACTGTAGGATAGATTAATCTGACCTTTTCAATAGCACTGCTACAGGCTTGGGGAAGAGTGGCTAGAAAGCTGTCCAGCAGAAAAGGACTCAGGGGTGTTGGTTGACAGATGGCTGAATATGAGGCATCAGCGTGTCCAGGTGACCAAGAAGGCCAACAGCATCCTGGCTTGTATCAGAAATGGTGTGACCAGCAGGACTGATGAAGTGATTGTTGCCTTGCACTCGGCAGTGGCGAGGCCACACCTCAAATACTGTGTTCAGTTTTGGGCCCCTCACTACAAGAAGGACTTTGAGGTCCTGAAGTATGTCCAAAGAACAGCTATGAAGCTGGTGAAGGGTCTCAACAATAAGTCCTCTGAGGAGCAACTGAGGGAATTGGGGTTGTTGAGCCTGGAGAAAAGGAGGCTTAGGGGAGACCTTATCACTCTCTAGAACTACCTGAAAGGAGATTGCAGTGAGGTGGGGATTGGTCTGTTCTCCCAAGTCACAAGTGATAGGAAAACAGGAAATGGCCTCAAGCTGTATCAGAGGAGGTTTAGGTTGAGTATTAGGAAAAATTTCTTAATGGAAAGGGGTGTTATGCATTTGCACAGGCTGCCTAGGGAAGTGGTTGAGTCACCATCCCTGGAGGTATTGTGTAAATATGGTGCTTTGTGACATGGTTTAGTGGTGGACTTGCAGTGTTACATTAATGGTTGAACTGAATTATCTTAAAGGTCTTTTTCAACCTAAACTGTATGATTCAATGATTCTTCTTCAGCGAGCCAGAGACCTATATACTCTCATTTGTTCTCCTTTGGATCTGTTTACGTCCACTCCCCAGCTATAGTTTTTGCTATGTCTTTGTCTTTTAAAGTAAAAAGTTTCTGCTCTCAGAAACTACTTTTTCTGTAAGTACCTCTTCCTTAAGCATTACTTGCATGATTGCTGAATACTTTCCAGATATGCAGGTTTTACTAACAGCATGTCTTTTACTTCTCTCATGAAACTTCTTTTCTCTTAGACCAGTGAAAACTCAAAATGATGCTTTCCAAGTAATTCCAGCTGACAACTATCATAGGCTTTAAAACATGCAGAGGCAAAAAGAAGCCTTCTATTTTAGGTAGCTTACAACCCTCACTAAACTGTTTTTCTTTTCATATTAAACGCATAGACTGAGAATGCAAAAGTACACATACATGTTTAACTTTATGCACATAGTTAATGATTTCAAAAGGGCCACTGATGCCCTAATCTCAGTAGGTACACAAGCCTAGGGTAAGCAAAATGAAATCAAAACCCAATTGCATTCTCCGTATTCAGTATTTCACTGCTTCCACATGTTTTGGAGTCTATCTTTGGCAGATGTAGCCGCCCTGGTAAAGACGTGACAAAGACGAGGGATTACCAAAGAACAACAACCAAGGCTTGCCAAAGGGTCTTCACGGCCAGTAAGACTTGATTACTTGGTTTCAGGCCCTTAGCTTGCTCCCAACTAATTAGAATGACCACAGTTCAGACTCAGCTAGGGTCTTAATGGAGCCCTGCCAGAGAACCAATTTGAGTCGGTCCTCTTTGGAGCATCTGGTCTGCACCTGGGGACTCTCCCCTTGGGTGGGACACCATCCAAGGAAACTTCCAGGCATCGAGTGAGCCCTCACCACCTACCCCACCCTCTTTTGGTGAGTATTTCTTCTGGATATATCCTTAAGCCCTTGCCCCCTTTTGGGTGAGTGACCCCCTTTCTGGGAGGTTTCCCCCTTTATGAGTGAGTATGCTTACATTTTGGTTCATCTTTCTAAAAAGAAAATTCCTGAAACTTAGGAATTAGTTCTGTAGTAGTATACTCCTGTCTGACATACAAACTCATAATTTATTTTGGTCAGTCAGAGTGTTGGGTAATTTTTAGTTGTAATGTGTACACATTTTGAGTAGCTATTGCTGTCTGTTTTGTGATTGTCTCCATGATACTATCCTGAAACCTTCTTGCACTGAAAATTTAGGCCAAAAAATTTCAATTAGACCCTTCTATAAAAGACAAGAGTTTTAAATTCCCCACATAATCACTAGTTAATTACGAGAGGGTGGACTACTGCTTAGATTGAGTGAACTAGGTCAGATGAGTGATCGCTCTGCTGTCAGGTTTTTCACCACTACTGAATTTTTGTGAAGAAGCAAGGTAGCATAAAAGGAAGGCTTGAAGGCAGAAAGGAAGAAAGAAGAGAAATTTTCAACGCTAGAGCTTAAGCTGTAAATTTTAGAAAAAGTTTCCCTTCTTTGAACTTAAGAATGAAAAAAACTTCTCAAATATCTAATGTAATTATTGTTACTATGGAAAAGAAATAATTTATGCAATCTGTTAATTTGACTTAAACACAAAAACATGAAAGGTAATAAATGATAATAGTTGAAGAGGTTACCAAGAGAAACCCATGAAACAATATTAAATCAAGTTAGGTTTAAACAGGACAAATCTTACAAATCCTGCTTTTTGTAAATGTGGCTAATATTTCAAGGAAAGCTCTTTTAAGTTCTTGTGGGTCAGTTAATTTTTTTCTTAGAAGAAGAAATGCAACATTCAAGGTTGGAAATAATGTTTATGCTCGAATGCCATACTGCGTATTGGTTGCATTTTTGTTTTCTTGCAATTTCCAGTCCAAGACTTTGCAACTTAAAGCTAAAAGGCACAAAGTTATAAACATCTTTTAAATATATATCATATATGCTGTTTCTGCTTAGGACATGGCAAAGTGTTCTGCCATAAATATTACTACTTTGTAAGTGAAGTCATCAAAAGTAATAGTGCAGCAGCAGTTCGGAAGAGTATATGCTATGTATATTCTCATTGGCTTACTTACAACACATCTGTTCAATAACCAAATGCTTCTCATTAACCACACATGAACATAGATTGTATTTCGTGACACTCTTGTGGTACAAAGTAGGTCATCCAAAACAGATACAAATGATTTGTAAAATATTTGCTCTTACTTAATGGAGCCAAAGATATTTTCTTGAGTGTATCAGTAAGGACATGCTATGTAGATGCTGAAAAATAATCCCCTCTAAAACTATGAAAGTCAAAAACTAGAAAGCTGAGAAAAACTGAACATTCACACAGATGTCTCCTGGCTCTCAAGAAATGAAGAATGTTGCTGTGGGCATTTTCATCCTAGTCATCCATAAAATTCACCAAGTATGTCTAATCAGATATCTCTGCTTTCTGATGGTAGAGTGGCTATATAATGTTTGACTAAATATATGTTGTTGAGATGACCTGACTAGTCTTTTCATCTAAGTTGAACTGAGCTGTTTTGCTCCTCATGGGACTTCTATCATCTGGCCACATAAAGCATTTCTATTGTATTTATCACCTATCAGATAGGTGGGCATAGGTAATTTGACAACTCTGAGTTACATACACACAGTCCTGAAGATTCAGTAGAATTTATATTGTAATTCATTCAAAGAAAAGGTCAGTTTATATATTCTGTCACATTGCTGTATAAGTGTGTAGTACGTAATAAGTAAAGCCCAGCTCCTTCAGTTATTAAACATGCAGTACTTGTGGTGTTGAAAATTCCACGGTTAAAAATGTGTGTCTATGGATATTTTTCTATGGTATTTACTTTGTAGAAATATTGAGCAATATCTTACAATTTTCCTCTAAGCACTTATTATTTAAAGTTAATAGGTCTTGCTTTGAAAAAAACAGATTTTGTGTTCACTAGGACCAGCATAATTCCTGTAGAGCTGAATGCACAGAATTCTCAGGGACAGATAACACACTGATACCCAGTTGAAAAAATATGTCTCAATATATTTTCTCATTCTATAAATCTATACTTTTGTAAAAGTGCAATATTTCTTCTTTACTATTTAGAGAACTTCTTTAAAGAACCATAATTTTTGTCACTGAATATGTCACAGAGAAAGCAGGGGAATTTTCCTATTTTGAAAACATGGACAAAAGGTTGATGACATTCATAAATGGACCTTTATCCCCCAAACAGTAAACTACTCAATGGCATTATTGTCAGAAGCTCTGATTGTGTAATAAAGTATTGATGCATGTTATTAGATGATTTCTGATTAATTTGGTGCATTTCAGACCATTGCAGAACAAGAGTGACAGGTGGGAATGACCCAATGGTAGGATGGGAAAAAAAATGTTTGCATGTATAGCTCCTGATCAGGAACAAATACTGCACAATGACACCGGTATGCAGGAAGGCTTGGGCAGGAGCTATTTCAGTGTATTTTGGATCTATGTCAATAATATCAATACTCTTGCCCTATGTTTTCTAATTTTTTTCTTCTTGTATCAAAAAAACCCAAGCTGGGAAATATTTTTGTGGTTAACAGCGTGCAAAGAAGACATTCAGAACTGAGTTATATCAAAAGAACTTTCTAGTAAATGGTTAAAGAAGCAGTTTGAAAACAAAACAAGATTGTAAAAAACAAGTGTTCTAAAACACAGCAAGAAAAGGCTTGTTTTTAAATTTACAATGGCTTATCGTGTAAACCTGTATTCAGTGTCCTCTCCACAGGTTTTTGAAAAGGGAAAATGTCACTATAAACTGACCTTTTCCTGAAGCATTTGTTAAAACCTTACAAATGTCAAAACAGCAGTTCAGAATGAAGACAGCATCATCAGGAATGAAAACTCCAAGGGTATTTGCGCATGTAATTTAACAAAGTAACTGAAGGCTACTTTTTACTTCCACTTGTAAGATCCCTTCAAACTAATAGTTGTCTAGCTTTGTATTAGAGCAAAAAGTAGCCAATATATTTTTCCAGCTTGCAATGTTCAACAGCTTTCCTGGCATTAAATGCTGTTCCGAAAAATAATAAGAAAAGCAAAGTAATATGAATTAATTGCCACTGACTAATATGCAGCATCAAATAACACGATAAAATTTCAGTGCAATCAGATAATAGTACACTTGTCCAGGATTTTTACTCCTTTTTCATCTTTTATTGTAAAACCTTTTGCCTTTTGTATCACAGTCAGTATTAATACATTTCTCTGTCACCATAGTAAATGAATCCTCATTTTGTTTTTGAATGGCTATTCACCATGCATCAGGAAGACATGTCAGTTGAAGTGGAAGGCTAGAGAAACAAAAATGTGCAGAACTACTACCTAATTTTTTATCCAATCTTGTTTTCTCAAAATTGCATGACCCTAGGATGATGACTAAGATTATAGGTTTCTTCTGTTTAACTATCAAAATGTCAGAAAGCTACAGTGGAGAACAATATAAATATATTTGAACCTAACAAAAATGCCATTGCCTTTGGGACTACTGTGTAACTTTGAGAAAGACCTGTCATGAGAGATTCTTACAAATGTCTTTGATTGAATGAATCAACCAAAAAAATTTCAGTGTTAATCCTAACCTCATTCGTTTGGATACTTGTCCATCTCCTGCCTTTCTTATTTGCTATCACACTCAAGAGCCTCACCCTCACCAGAGATTACAGCCACGTGTTCTTCCAAGTTATTGCAGAAAATAGAGTCATCCTGTCCCTTCATGAAAGCTTCTAAAAATCACTGAAGTTTATCAATCCACTTAAGATGGAGGAATAAACAATATGAATGAAAGCCAAGCAACCAGAAAATCACAGTGACTGTGACTGGGGGGCAGCAGATAGCACAGTAATCTCAGAATTACTGATGCTAATATTAGTAAGTAAAATCACACATATGCAAATTATTTTGTATAAAGAGTGAGGACAATACTATTTCAAAGCATTTATCCCAATATCATTCCAAAATACTCATTTACAACAGAGATGTAACTAGTAAAGGAAAATACCAAATACCTAGAATTATGATGATCCTTATGGGTCCCTTCCAACTTGAGATACTCTATGACATTCTACTTTATCAGTAGAATAATTTTTGAGGAACATTGGAGGAAAATTAGGCATACATGGGCTATCAGAGAAGATTGTGTGACTGGTGGATGCACAGACTTGACTGCTGAGTTTTTTCTAATAATTGTAATAAAGAAAATATTTCCTACAAATTGTTTATACACCCCACAATTTTTATCATACACTCTTTTATTTAAGTCTAACCCTTTAGACCAAATTACTGATCTGCAGCCAAACTTCCTGAAGTTGCTGTGTTGAAAAAATGTTGGAGAAAGCCAAATATGACCTCCAAGTTAACGGAGATCATGAAATAAAATAATTTCTTGTTATGGAAATTTAGAGGGTAGGTTGATAAAAGACAGACTGATGGGGACTGATAAATCCTCACAGTGTAACATAAAGATATCCAAGCTGGTAAATGAATGCATTCTATTAGAAATATATCTTGCACAAAAGCATGAGGCACTGGAAATCTGTAGAGAATCAGATTGAGCTGGATAATCAAGAAACACACTAGCTGTTATATCCTGTTTGAAGAATTATGCCTGCTGCACAGCTTTACGGCTGTCTAGAAGCCATTAAACTGCATTTAGCTGGAAGTGAAACAATATTTTTCAGTGTTCAAATGTGGCAGTTTTGAGTGTGAGACAGAAGACAATTTAGGAACCTTTGAAACACTCGTTGGCATAATAGCAGTGATCCATCCTCCCTAAAGCAGCAGCTGATGTTTTAGTTTTCTCCTCCATTTAACTAGCAAAGTGCTCAGATGAGCTTTTGTTAAGCCCTGGTTTTGCAATGGCTGGGTTTGCAGGTCTTGACTCCTAGGATTTTTTTGAGGCTCACCTGTTCTGTGCAATGCTTTGGCCCCTTAATTCATGCATCCCCTTAATTCATGCATTATAAGGCATTTCTTCTGCCTCATAAACAAAGTGGGAGTTTGTTTCCATGGAAACAACAAAAAACCTGGAGCTGTTCCTGTTCCCACTAGTATGAGGCCCTGGTTTGCTTCCTTAGGAAAAGCATAAGGATCCCACATCATGTCCTCTGTGGAGGGGTTACAAGACCAGTACTTCCCAGATCAAGTCTAATTCTCTTAACTTTTATCTGAATCATAAACTGGTCTTGTTACTCCTATGTTTATCGGGCTGTAAGCCACAAATTTTTTATTTCATAATTACAGTTATTACCACATCACCATAATATAGCTTTTGGCTTCAACTAACATTTAATATATTGCACTTTATTGAGAACTGGAACCTTTCACATTATTTCTTTGGCCAAGTAGTAAAATTATTCTTTGATGTCAAAATTCAGCACAAAAAAAGCACATCAAAACAATCAGGTTACTGTATTATATAGAAGCTGACCTAAATAGAAGGAACAGTCATTTTTATATCATGTTTTATTTTTCATTTTCTTTTCCCTTTATCTGCCCATACTATACACATGAAATATTAATTTTATGTTTGCTGCAGCTTCACTAGTATTGCAGTGCAGCAAACTCTGAATACTTTAACTCCTTTGAATCCTCAACAGTCAGCACTTGTTTCACATAGTGATTTCCTAAGACTACAGGACTGATTCAAGTTCTTAATTCAGCTCCCTGATAGGTATGATATTTAGCAACTAGTAATACTTTTTAATAAAAAATGATCATATATTTTACTATCGGCTTTTTATTTTGGGGCTTCTACCTACGACCAAAACTCTGGATTCTGCTCTGCCCTTTCCCATATGCACTCAACATGTGTGCATCTTGTTTCATTACAGAGACACAAAATTATTTGTACAAATGTACAATAATCTGACAATTGTATTCATTAGAAGCACAGGTATGCTGTGTCCTCAACAGCAAGTGACATGTGAAAAAGTACAAAGAAAATAAATAAGGGACATCCTTAAGGCTTTAACTATGGAATATTACAGTACAGTTTGTAAATTCCATGTTTTTCTTTGATTTTCATACAATAGCTGTTTTGATAAAGATCATTAAGCTTATTCAGAAAAAGTGCACTAATGGAGTATCATTCCCAACCACATAGCTTTCCATGTTAACTCTTCTGCTGTTTTTAATATCATTCTCCCATTAGTTTTTATGTGTTTTCCTTGCTATCAATACTCATTCATTTCTACTCACTGGTACAGTAACTTACCTGAATACGTTATAATGCCTCTCCCATTGAGGTCTGTTTTTCTTAAAGTTTACACTATTCCTCAGCTGAATGTTTTCATTGACTTCAGAGGGCAAAGAGAGTGCTGGTGGTGAATAAGTACTCAGCGTAAACCCCAGGCGCAGAAAATCACTCCACCTATCACTATTTTCTGCCTTGCCCCCTTTCACACATTAAAAAAAATTCCTGAACTTTTATGAGCTGTCTTTGTTATGCTTTTTACAGAGGACAAAAAAAAAAAAAGGATAGTTCGAAATAAAAAAGAGGTCACATCTCAACAATCCTAAGCCTCAGAACTTGAACTGAGACTAGGGATAGAAAGGGGATGAAGTAAAAGAATTCTGCTCATTTTAAGGCTCACATGAATGAAAAAGATACACAAATCAAAATATCTTAGTTGACTCACATGTTCTTTGAGTCACTGTACAAGTCTAGCCTTGACTAAGTTGTAAATACTGGGAAATCAGAGGCTCGTCAGAGATATTCCTTGTCACACATTTCATCACCTTGGTTGAGTTAAGGGCCCTCATGAAATATAACAAAAATCTCCTGTCTCAAGACTTCACATATCATACACAGAACCACAAAAACAAAACAAAACAAAAAACAAAAACGTGGCATCACCTCTAGTAAATTCTCTAACTAGACAGTAGCATGAAAAATATAAAATCTACCTGACTTTCAGGGTTACATAGATTTTACTTTCAAACAATACAGCACAAAATAAAACAAAAAATTATACTCCTGAAAGCAGAAAACAATCTGTGTGCTACAGATTCTACTTTTATGGATAAATTAGGATAAACTTGTCAAGAGTATACAAAGCTCTACTTGTTTCAAATTACATCAGGAATATAGGTCCTGTTGTCAATTGCATCATCACAGTGCCTCAGTTATAGATAACAAATTGAGCTTGTGACATCTAAGAGATTTATAATAAAGAGATCGTAGTTTGAAAGTATATCATCACGTGTATAACATCCATAAACAAATGCTTCCTCATAGCAACTACTGTTCTTGGTAATAAAGAACATGATCAAATCACAAACAGCAGCATTGCCAATAAAATACTGAGAAACATAAGGGCAAGAGTTTTCTGTTCAATTTTTTCTGTATCTTGGAAATGTTGAATAGTGTTTTTTGTTGGTTTTTGGCTGTTTTGTTGGGGGGGGGGGGGGGGGGGGGGGGGGGGGGGGGGGGGGGGGGGGGGGGGGGGGGGGGGGGGGGGGGTGGGTACCATAAGGACCACTGAAGTCATCTTCCTACCAGTTCTTCTTTTTGCAGGAAATTTTTTCTAAATCTGATCAAAACAGAGGAGATATAACTAGAACTTCAGGATACATAGACATAGCTGTTGAATGAACTTTCACACTTGGCCAAACTAGAGTCTTACTCAGAGATACAAAGGAGGAAAGAATTGGGATCATCCACTATGGCACTAGTGGTTTAAAAAACAGAATTTACATATCTCTGAGAAAGATGACACATTTCCAGAAACCCTAAATAAGTTTAAGGAAAAACAATTAGAAGAAAAAAACAAGGCTTTTCACAGCAGTTCGATCCAATGATCAATTTAAAAGACCTTTTTTTTTTTTTTTTCCCCCTTCTGTGGTGCTGCTTACAATTTGATTCCTGAACTGAGAAAGACAGCACATGTGGCTGCACAAATCCATCAGCCTTGCTTATCTGGGGAGACATTAGAATCAAGAATCATGGTATAATGGATAGAGTCTAAATGTGAAGTCACACAGGGTTGCCTACATGTTACACAGTCTGTAGCATAGGATGCTGACTGTTTGGAAACCAGCTAAGATTACTCAGAAGGTCTGGGTTTAATGTAGCTGCCGTGATTTTGGGCAGATGAAATCCTAAGCAAAGCATTAGGGCAGGTCATGTAAAACATTCCGTGGAATTTCCTAGAAAGATTTGTCTTAGAAATTTTTACTGAAGGTCCTGAACACTACATAAGTTGCACCTGTGCTGAGAACTTCATTATCACCAGGTGTAGCTTTTTAGATTCCTCAATATTAAAGTCATCTTTGGGGCTATGTGATGACTGTATTTAGCCATCAAAAATCTTGCATGTGTCAGCTTGGAAATCAGAACGGTACAATGAGATTTGCTATTGGGTGAGTCAGAAAGGAAGAAATTTCCAGTTCTCTTCGTGTCTTTTCTGTTGTAACTGCTATGATTATTCCAAATAGTTGCACTCAGCTCATAAGCAGCGTTTTATCTACTCTAGCTGAATTGAAAGTTGTAGCCTTGTCTCTAGCAACAGGTAGTAGATAAGCTTTTTTTCATTTTAGAGGTGTTATTCTCAGCATTAGTAAATTCACAGTTAGATAATTTTTTTTCCTCCTACTGAATATGTAGAATGTGACTCTTAGAACTGCTTTAAAGGCTCCCCGAAGAAGGAAGATGACACTAAAGGGGAATTTATTTCAAAGCAAAATTGTATTGCTTGCAAGAGAAGATGAATAATGTTGGGAATTCCTAGCAGAGAAGCCTTAAGACTCCTTAGCTTAAAATTATTCCTCTTTCCCATTCTAGTCCAATCTCTGAAGAAAAGCAAAATGATCTGAAAAAACCTCTGCATAAATAATTGATTTCCTTTACTCTAGATGTGGATTCTTTCTGCATAAAAATGTTCTTGTGGCATACAGTTTGTAAGGCTGGGAGAGTGAAGGATTTGGTCTTTTGTTTAACATGGGATGGTTCCCTTTGGTTTTCCTAGCTGTGCGCTATAGTTCTGGCTAAGAGAAGTTCTTATACACCAATAAATGATTATTTTAATCCTGGGCTAATAATTCGAATTTGTCTCACAATTTGGTTCTTCCAGATATCATTTTTAGCTCGTGTCATGCTTAGGTCTAGGCAGTTCTGTGAAATTAGAGACTCTGGGCATAATTTAAGAAAATAGCTTTTTAATAAACCCCCAAATGAAGCGATAGAACCATGTTAATAGTGCCTATGCATGTTTCTGAAGACCAGACAGGAAGGATCTCATTTTATCCTCTACAGAAAAAGCAAATAGATTTACTGTTTGCTTTTCCAAGATGTAGATGCTATATCACACTCCCTGATAATGTACATTCATGCACTTGATAGCCCACAAGAAGAGTGGTCATTTCCACAGGTCTCTGCACCATAAAAGAAATATCCTAAAGCATGTCAGGAAACGTTTTAGCACACATCCTAGTTTTATTTTATTGGAATCAGGTCACAATTGTAACTCAGAGTACAGCGAGCAAAGCCTGAATTTTACAGAGATGGGAACAGAATATTGAGAATTAGCATTTTGTAGTGTTCTGCTGCCTTTCTGCCAACGTGGATGGGTGACTGGTATTACTTCTGGTCCACCTGGAACTTGGGCCTGTCAAAAAAAATACAAATCATGATATAAAATAATCAGCTCATGAAAAAGTTCAGGCTGAGATTTATTTCTCATTTGTCACATCGAAAACAAGAAACCTTTTACTCAGGAAGCTGGAGAGTATTTGACATTAATCCTGCTGATATGCAGGGAGAATAAACGAGGAATTTTTGTTGTTTGTGTGTTCATGTAGTATATTAATGATTCTGATAACAGCATGAAGATATTATTTGGCTACTGCCTAACATGTTAAATTAAATTGTTATGGCCTTAAGATTGTTTTTGTCTGTCATTAGTCTAGTAAAGTTATAACAACATATGATTGTTAAAAGAGTGGAGAACAAGACCAAGTGTAGTTCAGATTATGGTAAAAATTTATGCTTCTAAGTAGTTTAATTAAATCTGTTTAATTTATTGATTGACAGACACACACATCTGTTTTCCATTTTCTTTTTTAAAATCAGCAATCCGCTTTATATTCTGTGATATTTGTGTAACATATATGCACAATAGTTGTTTAATGACATTAATTTCAAAAGGAAATAATGCAGCATACTAAGAAGCTATACAGAGAAAAAGCAAGAAGCCAATTCCATTTTAAAAAAGTTATGTTTTTGTTTAGACTAATAATCCTCCTACAGAAGTTGAAAAATGTAGCATGGGCTAAATTTAACTTTACTGCTGTCACCAAAGGTAATAATGTGTCCATCTTCAGACAAAATAAACTAAATGACACTCACTTGACTGATATTTACCATCATTCAGGTCCCATGGGAAGGACTATTCATGAATGATGGTAGTTTAGAAAAACAAATATATACCCCTCATCTTGGAAAGACATGCTGTTGAAAGAGACTTATGAACTGCAATATTGATGCAAATCACAGAGCCGTCTCCTGAGCTATTAGGAGTGGCTAGAAAATGGTAAGTTTGTTTTGTCAGATATTCAGACCGATTTCCTACTGCTGAGTGATTGACTACAATTGTTACAATGGAACACCGTCACATGGAAGTTTCACCAATGGAATCTGAGAGCAGAAAATCTGGTTTCTCATCTATTTAAAGGCAGTCTTTGGCTTTGAAGAACTTACATGCACAATAGAAGATTTCTTTTTATTGTTACACTTCTTCATCCTGTGGCTTGCAAAACAAAAACCGTAATCCATTGATTTGTGTGTGTGTGTGTGTGTGTGTGTGTGTGTGAGTTGAGGATAACTCTTCAGTTAGCTAGTTCAAGAAGCTCATCTTGATTTCTGCAGATAGGAAACATACAATATAATCAGATGGTCAGTTACAGAAATGCAGACCTGGAGCTGGGCAGGACTGTTTCATGAATAGAAGAGAAAAAATATCTCATATAGGTTAGGCATACATATTTAATATGTATTTTGTATGGATGTAATTTGCAGCTGCAGGTCAATAAAAAAGGCCAAGATGTGAAAGCACATAAGAAAATCTAAAAAATTGAGGAGGTGAGTAGAAATATAAAGAAGGAGAGAAGGATAAACAGACCGTCAACATCAACATCGTACTCCCCAGGGCACAGGATTTAGGATGCCGATGAAACACCATACCCCACTCCTCCAACCAGACTGAAGTCAACATTAGGACATCCAAAGGGAAGTGGAAAGGTGAGCAAAATGCCAAAAAAAGGGGTAGAAATTTAGAAGCTTGCATACAACAGTGCTACAGCATGTCCAGGGCTAACTAGTGGTTGTCATCCCAAGCCTGTCCCTGCTTCTGAGCGCTTCTGCTAGCACACCAAGCCTGTGTTCCTGCAGCCGTAAATATCTCATAGCACACAGAATAACTGAACTACTTGTTATTGTTATATATATAAAAACAAAGGCTGTACCATACAAAGACTACCAAAAGATATCAAGTGTAGCCACTAGGTCTTTAGAAAAATTGCTATAGCAGCAAAGTCGAGAAAAAACAAACCTCTGGGTAGTTCACGTGAAGTTTGGCCAGAGCCTGGCCTGCATCAATCCTAGCGCTTTGCAAGCTGGGGACAAGGCCTGTGGCCTGTTACTAGCAATACCAATTTTGTAGTCCTATAAAAATATTATTCCTGTTCAGCCATGGCATGAAGGTCACAGCTTTGAAGCTTGAAGTCTTGTAACCATGCGGAAGTGAATGCAATGTTCATTTTGGTGCTGCTGATTCTGGAACAACACTTCTAGCAACTGTGAGTAGAAAATTAGGAGTTTATTTAAGATAATGAGCCTTATAGCACTTTCATGTAAATGCAGCAACTAGAGACACACTCAAATCAAGATAATTAAATTTTATTGCATTAACTTCTTAAATTCTTTTAATGGTATTAACAGCAGCAGATGCATTTTTCAAAACGCTGCAAGACAACAGCAATCAGTAACTTACATAGGTCTTCAGCTGCTGCCCTGCTCCTGAGCATTTTCATGCAGGAATAAGCAGTTCAGGAAGCAAAACAAATCTAGTATATAAAGCAAACTAGCACTATAGTTTGGGGGTGATTTCATCTCCTAGCCACCACATCTCCATAGCATCTCTTTCAGCTTGATTCATTTTCTCACAGGATGAAGGCTGGTCAACCATCATATTATTGCCTTTATGAACATGGCTGTATGGCTTTTGTGTAAGATGGCAAAATTTTACTTGCATTTTTCAGTGCCTCGTTAGATAACAAATACACAGTACTCCTGAGCAGAAGGACTTAAGTGATGTAGTGAAGATACTGCTTGGTAATACTCTGAACTTAGTTAAATTTAAGTAGTTATAGGTAAAAACTGTTTAACATGCATAATGACAGTTGACTAACATTTATGCCATACTTGTAAACGTTGGCGTTTCTGACACTATTTACAGGTTAGCTTTATACTTGGTCTCTTGGGTGGGCAGCTAAAGAGAGCCAGCAGAGGCATGTCCGTCTGTGCTCTCTGGTTTGCATTCTACACAGAACAATTTCATGGAAAATACACAGTGTGTGCTTAAACACAGGATCCTCCCATTCTTTTGTAGTCATTAGACTTCGATGCCATTCTTAACTAACCTATATTTAGCTCAATTGATTTTTATGCCTTAAACTGAAGTAAAGTCACTTCGCCAGGAAGCTATTCTCTATCATGCTAAAAAATGGCTAAAATACCTTAGATAGTGGCTTGAAGTGTCTGAAAGTTTAGTTCCGAAGGCCTCTCTTCCACAAAGGGAGTTCATCCCACTGTCTCAGATATAAAACATGGGAAGGGATGTCTCAGAAGGGGATACACATTAAACATTGCTCAGCTGGGCAGAGAACACTGAGGACAAAGGGATGTTAGCAAAATCTTTGAATTATCAAAAAAGGGCAAGTTACTAACTCAGAAACAGTTACATTTAGTGCTCAGAAATTTAAATCGTATTCAAGGTTAACTTTACATGCCAGGGATAAAGTTCAGTCCCTGTATTAATGGCACGTGAGTGCCACCAAGTAGTTAAAAAAGATTAATAAGGTCTGTTCAGTTCCCACCTGTTCTTCTATAGATCAATCTGTCATTGCTTCCTTTGATTTTACTGCAACAAAACATAACTTTAGACTTGAATATAAATCTGACTTGCAAAGTTTACCCATTGAAACATAAGATATGAGACTACAAAAGAGAAAGTCATATAACAGACTGCTTTCTTTACTGAAGCAAATCCTTTTTCGCTCCTTAGAGAGTGAGATAGTATAATGTAGAAAGATTGCACCTTTCACATTCTGGAAGAACATTTTATTCGTTGTTCTGACAGCATTTATTTGCATCTCGGAGAAATAGGTTATAGGAATTATGGGGAAAACATGTTTGCCATGAGTTACCCTCCTTGGAAATCGGTAATATGGAATAATTTCAGTCAGTCAATGTCTTTTGAAGAATGTTTCTGGCATCAGATTCTTATTTTGAGAAAGAGATGCTAAGGGTATTCAACAGAAAAATTTGGCACCCCAGCCCCATCGAAAAGAAATGAAACCAGATCAAACAAACACCACTGGGAAAATCTATAACTGGTAAGAGAATTCTGGTTGGAGATACAAACAATCTGTAGCTACAGCATTATTTAACCACAGAAATATATAATATTTTGTGTTGGAAAGGACCTTGGGACATCATCTGGCCTATCCCCTTAAAAATAAGGCTGAGATTGGTGAGGTTGCTCAGCGCTTTTTTCCTGTTGAGTTCTGAATATCTGAAATAATGAAGATTTCACATCCGCTCTGGGCCCTTGTTCTAGTATTTGATCACCTTCAGTGTGAAGAAAATTTTGCTTAGCTCTAATAAAAACTTTCTTCTGCTACAACTTATGTCTATTGCCATTAGTCTTGTTGTGCAGCTCTAGGAAGTCTCGCTCTGTCTTCCCTATGAATTACTCACTGGGTAACTCAAACGAGGTATTAGATGTCTCATTTTTAAAAAGTTTTTGCAAGGTACTGAGAGCCCAAAACTGGGCAACATGTGGTCCAGCAAATGCCACGTAAATGAAGAAGCATTTCTCTTGACCCACTGGCTATGCTTTTGCAAATGCAGCATCATATGAAGTTAGTGTTCATTGCCACAAGGACACACTGCTGTATCATTTTCAGTGTTTCTTACCAGGACCCCTGGATTGTTTTCTGCAGAGCTGCTTACTGGACAGCTGATGGCCTCCCAGCGCTGTTGCATGGGGTTGTGATGTCCGAATGATATGTCTTTGCATTTGCCCTTGTTGAGCCTTATTGATAGGTTTCTGTGGGTTCATTTTATTCAGTCTTTTGGGATCCTGCTGAGTGTCAGAGAGAGCAGCCAGGGAGCCAGTGCAGTTGGACCAGTTCATTGTCACCTGTAAGCTCACACAGGGTCCATTCCACCCACCACACAGGGAGCCAGTGATGTGAAACAGCTGGGCCCTGTTCACTGCCTCTAAGTAATGCTTCAATCAGCTGCCAGGCAAACTTCAAACAGCTGACTCACTTCAGGTCTGAAATTTGCTCCTACTTTATTTTTGGAGTAATTTCTTCATCTATTTAAGGAATTCCAGAATTAACTATAATTTCATTACTTGTTATATACGATAATAAACTTAGTCCTTCACAGAGCTCATTTATATTACAGCTAAAATAAGTGTTGCATACAGAGTATGTCCTGATTATCTACCTGTGAGTATTCCATTGAAGCTGTATGGAGCTACATAGGTAAAAATTGTCGTGTTCATTTATACCACAAATGACACAATGACATTATAAAGACCACAACAGGAAAAAGGCCATACTGTACCTTCTCATATGAAATTTCTGACAGGCCTTATGCTGCTCTAGTGCCCTCAAACTTGCTTTGGGAGTCTCAGGCAAAAGCAATCCATGATTTCCACTGTCTATATGCATTGGTTAGCTGACAGCTCCCATAAGCTTAGGTGACCCAGACTATCATAAATTTTTATCTCTGTCCTAGGCTTTAAACATAATCATCTTTGTCTGAGAATCCTAAAATCAGAAACTTTTAAATTTTTGATACAGGGATATCAGTTTCTGGTGTTAAAGATATGAGAATATTTAAAAGTATTAGAAATGGTGTCCTTTCGCTCTGCTTTCTACCACCTTAAATATCAGTGGCCCCTACATGAATGCAGTAGAGTGTAAATAAGGGAAATGACCATGGAGAAGTTGAAACGTTGTAATGAGATGGCAGTATATTCAAGATAGTGAATCTTTGTAATAAACAATCCTTGGTTCTATTTATCACTGTTCTGGGATATCTAGACGCAGATGCTAGTCCTGAAAGAGGACCATAAAAGTGAAGCCAAATACATTCAGAAACCCTTTTTCTGATAAGCAGAATCTCACAGAGGCTTTTGCGTGAGTAAAATGAATGTTCTTTATTGAATGGTACCAGACAGTAGATAGGAAAGCTTAGCAACAGATTATCAGCACTTTGGGGGAAAAAAATCTAGTCATGTTAGAAAAGGAGTCACTGAGGCATGTTTGGTAGTAAAATAGTTGCACAGTGGAAAATAATTTACCTTTTTTTTTAACCAATATTCCTGAATGTATCTAGATGAATATGCTCTTATAGCTCTGTAAAGTTACACAGTTATATCAGTCTCATTGAAGGACTTAATTAAAAAATTCCAGTAAGGAAACTACGCACAAACAAGCTTCCTTAGAGATGCAGGCAATTCAGACAAGGATGTCACTGCATTATTCTATAATGCACAGGTTGATTTCATCAAGTGATTTAATATACCATGTATTAGATTCAATTCTTAATATACATAATTCAATCAGGTGATGTTTCTGGCTTGAAAGGTGATGCATCTTGATTGAAGTGATGTGCTGGATGCTGTGGAAATTACATCTAATGCAGCAGTAGCAGTGGCTGATTCCCTGAATGTTACGTCAGATTCAGGAAGTGGCATCACAAATTTAATGGGTAACATGTCATTTAGAGTGTAGTCCACTGCACGGACTTTTTTTCTGCACTTCAGTATGAAATCACACATGTATACAGTATGACAGTTTATTTTCTCTCTGAATTTTATCATTATATTTTGAAAACAAAGAGAGTTAAAAGTACCATTGAATAATCAGATCATGAAAGAGCTGCTCTGTTTGGGTGTACAAACACACACTGTGCTGTAATAAAAAACAAATCTGACTACGTTTAGTGAGCAACAGTACAGAGGTGTTTGGAGTAAAGGAGGTGAACTCACACAGTTGACAACTACCTTAGAGTTCTGAATGCTTTGCCAAATTTCTTTTACTAAGGTAGGAAAAAAAAATTGCGAATATATCTGCAGATAATCAACAAAATTTAATAAAGTTTAAAATCTGAACAACAGCTCAGTCAGGTTCAGTCAAGCATCATCCTCAATCTCCCTGTGAATCTTAACATACAGTTTTCATGGAACAGAAAGATGAGAGAGGCTAAGGGCCAAAGGCACAAATAAACTTTGGCACATAGGGAGCATATAGATAAAACCATAAATATTACAGTAATATGAGCCAAAGATAGGCTACTCTATTTCAGGTTCAAATTTTCTGACATTTTAGCCAAGTGTAGTGAAAGTGCTACAGATGTAATATGGCAAGAAAGTGCTGGGTTTCCTAAACCAGAAAATGACAAAGAATGTTTTTCCCACATTTGGGAAACATTGTTGGGATGTTTTCAGACAATGTGTATCTGAAAATTATCTCTGATTTTTTTTTTGTACTCAACATACTAATCGTTCTCAAAAAAGGCAGACGCAACTTACTGCTTGAAGAAGCTGTGCTCCTTCTGCCATTCATCCGAGGGCCTGTATGCTCTGTGTGGTCTCCAAGGCCTATTGACACTCAGTATCTTCTGCAAGATTAGCAGAAGCAATAAGAAATATATTCCTGTCCTGATTCTGTCTTTGCCATAGTGCAGCCACAATGTGACTGAGCGGTTTTTTTCCCAAGGGATCATAACAGGCAACAAGCTGAAAAAAGAGAATGCAACCCCAAGGATTTTCCTTCCATACTTCAGGATAACTCTTCATACCATAAAACATAAGATTACTGGAATAACACCAAAAGAAAGGATTTTCATCTGCTATAGAAATATAGCTACACAAAGGCAAGAAGTACAATTTCTACCTTATCATACATGTTCCATCTCATGTATTGACAAGATTTCTCAGTTCTGTAAGTTTAAGAAGATGAAAGTTTTAACCTCTGCTGCAACTAATACAATAAGCATGAAAGGCTCCACCACAAATTGCTTTTTCTTTACCTTTTTCTGTCATTGTACAGATAATAAATTGTCTTCCTAATGTAAGCAGTTTTATTACATTTTTGAATTTAGAAGAAGACATATAATCACCTTTGCACCATTAGATTTGATTAAGTTAAACCAAGAAATTTCAGCTGGAAAGCACTGAACTGTACATTTCATAGGGTAATTTTAAATGAACATGAATATTTTTCAATACTAATGACTTGAATGGGTTTTGTTTTTACAGTTATGCAAATAGATTTCCTCATTGTTTTCTACAGAAAATTAAGAGCAAGCATATATTTAACAGTGCGTAAGCTGGTATAATACAGAGAAACAAAGCAACCAACCATGTAGGTGAAGTTCTGTTCTTTAAATTCAAACCTAAAATGTTTCATCTTTTCGACCAGTGTGTTAAATGCTACTTATACGTAGTAGGGTATAATAGTATTAATTGCATTAATTCAATTTGATCATACATATGAAATAATTTTAAAATGAATCAAGATGACTTTTTAAATGAATGAACCTCTGATTATCAGTATTGAGACTGAACACTGAAAATATACCAAAAACACTGTTTTTTGTTTTTTTTTTTAATTTAAATTTCTTCCAGATAACTCAGGTGGAAGAAAGATATTACAAATATTGTATCTTCTCCAGTCTTATTTTATACAGAATACTTGGTTTAAATAAGTGGGCTGTTTAAAAGTAATGAGGTTCTTCCACAATTCAAGTTTCTGTGCTGCTTTTCAGATAGCCACTGTGCAACTGGGGAATGTAGCAGTAAGCCAGTGTCACAAAGACACATGCACACAGGGTGGCTATAAAAGTGATGCTCTGAGCATGTACTTAGGACTCTGCAGGCCTTTACCACCCAGACGGAATCTTTTGCTGCCAAGATCACAAAATTATTACAATGTGCATGTGCTAGACAAATGCTACCTTTGGAATAGATACATGAAGAGCACTCTTATCTCCTGATTGTACTGCACTTGTACCCAAGGGTAAAAATATTTTGTTACTAAAGTGATACAGTCTGTGCATACCAATCAACCAAATCTGATCCACAAAAATTTATTTGATCTGGCTTCCAGGAAAGCTAGTCAATTAAGTTAATTCTTAGCTAACTAATAGGCCACCAGGTTCTTTCATAACTAGATAAGTTATGAATATGGAATATGGAATTGCTTTATTTTCAATTTACTCGTGTTTATTCTTACTTGTGATATACATCAACTTCGTGTGCGGTCATTGAGCCCAGCAGTAAAAAGCAAAGATTACAGTATGGGACATACTGGAATCCCAATGATTATATTACTTGTTTCTACTACTAGAAGATTTTGCATCATAACTGAAGATCTGCTTGTGTTTCTAAGTGGTAAAAAAGTAAATTATGTCTGAAGCAGACAGTTCTACCCCCACACCCAGTGTAGTTCTCCTAGCCCATTACCTAAGCTCAGATGAGTATCTGGGAGTCTTAGCGGATGGCTGCTTTCCCCAAGAAACGCAACCTTTCTCTTTTGAAGGGCAAAGGTGCTGCAAAGCAATGGAACTCTAGAAGCCCAACTGTTGTAAGGTAGCCAATGC
Source organism: Coracias cyanogaster (assembly GCA_033124195.1). Classification (NCBI taxonomy): domain Eukaryota; kingdom Metazoa; phylum Chordata; class Aves; order Coraciiformes; family Coraciidae; genus Coracias; species Coracias cyanogaster. The sequence continues at coordinate 68,320 of JAVSBS010029644.1, forward strand.
GTGCTTTTAAAGCAATGTAATGTTTTGGTTTTGGAGGGGTACTTTTTAGTTTTGCTTGGGTGGGGATAGAAGATGACTCCTGGTTGCTTTCTTGAATTAGGAAACATGACATGTTTCTTATAGTGAAACACCACGTAAACCTTTGGAGAACTTCAGCAAGTTTTCTGTAGATTTGTATGTGGAAAGAGACATGTAAAGACAGGTTGTCTTGTGCTCATGGGGACCTGTACATGAAACTCTTATTCTGAGCTTGTACGTAAGTAAACCAGAAGTTGAATATTTTCTGATATTTTTGGATCCAAATTGAGTGCAGTACACTGCATATAGAAGGATAACAGAGAAATTTTCCTCACTGGCTGTGCCTCTAAAACTGCAAACTTCCAGTGACTTTACACTTCCTACATGTTCTCTCTCTCTCTCTTTCATGTTTTAACTTTCCATTTACTACATATGTATACTTTTTTAGGCTTTATAATAATGTAAGTCATTATGAAACTTCCCTTTTTCTTGTTGCCTTATTTCTTAATGAGTCTCCAGACTGTTGCCTATGTGTGTGCAGGTACATATATTCACAATGAGGAATAAAATGAGTTGTTAGAGAGAGGAGAAATACCTGATAAGTACTTTTTTGTCACTGCCTGAACTCTCTTTACAACCTAGATCCATGCTTTGTTGGTGGTTAAGGTTAACCAAGGAGAAAGAATCTCATAACCAAATAGAAAGAAAGTTCTCTGATTTCCTTTTCTTTATATCAAGGAATAAGCAAATAAAAAGGTTCTTAGCTATGCATGTTTCAGCAGACATCATGTTATTAAACAGTGTGAATGCAAACTGAAAACTTGATATTTTGCAGATGCAGTCATAGGGTGTAAGGTGAAGAAAATTTGGCAGTGAAGTCAGATAGAAGTGAAATATCTTTTTTAATCTTTTTTTTTTTTTAATGATTCATCTTTCACACATCTAGCTTGAAAGAGTAGCTCTGAATAATTCTGCTTTGGAATGAAGTGGCCTACCAAAGCCAAACAACGTGAGAGACTTTGACTTAAAGCATACTCACCAGCAAAGCTGGATCGTAGGTATTGTGTTCGTGACCAGCAAAGCTGCCTGAAAATGTGTGGTTTTGCAAGCATTTCCCTGAAATGGAGCAACTTAATTTGGTTGCTCTGCAGTATTATCTGTTTTGAGGGTGCTTAGCCGTTGATTCATCACACCTAAATTACTTTCAAGAAAAGGTCATGGGTGTGTACTAGTTCATCAGATAACTATTACCCCTGGTTTCGATTTGAAATTACTATATATTTCTCACATTTTCAACATGCTCTGCCTTTCCAGGAACTTAACAAAAATAATGAAATAATAACTCAGGAAAATTACATTCATTAACAATTGTGCTTGTCCAGGATCTAAGTCTTGCCCACAAACCCCTGTGGTTATAAAATACTTCCTATCTTCTCTAACACTGTTGGGAGAGTTAAGTATTGTTTCTTAGTCACATTTATGAGGGTAAAAATGCCATCGTCCTTCCCTGCAGGTATAAACCTCTGAGAAGAGATGAGTAGGGCGTAGCTTCAAAATGGCAAGATTAAAAAAAACCTAAAATGCTAGCTCACAAATCCTTAGGCTAGACCTTCATGATAAGCTCCCACTGGTCTGAATTTCTGAAGATGCTCCTCTTACTGGGTGTGTGTACCCTAGTGTTTAGTACAAAACAAACCTCATATGTGCAAACAAGTTCATTAAAATTGCAAAAGCCTGTAGCACATTTGTAACAGCTTGCCCAAAGGTTAACATTTATAGTTTGCACTGCCAACATCCTGCTTTTATGGGGCACATTTATATGCTAAATTGCCTATTATGTTAAGTTGTAAGTTCCCATTTAGCAGCATCAGGAATAAGATTTGACTATAAGTGTTTAGATTTTATTAGTGCTAGTCTTCTGAACAGCTCAAACTTCCTACAGGCTGAAAATTTGCAGCACCCTCTACAGAGGTTCCTGTGTACAAGATCTGTTTAGGAATAACAGGAAAAGAAACTGCTCAGTGGTTGGAAAAAGGTGCCTTCCTGCATCTCACCTGTAAGTGAGTCCTAAGTGTCATGTTTAAGCAATGATTGCATCTAAAAAAAATCTCAGTAACATCCCCTTCTTGAGTTAACAAGACCAAAAAGGTCAGCTGAAAACATTCCAAGAAGAAGGGTGTTTTTATTGGTAAGTAAATATGTCTAGTTGCTCTGCTTTTGCTGTAGGTTACTTCCCAATGCATGACCTAACAGAATGAAGTGTGATATACCAGCCACATAAACTGAAATGGAAAATTTTAGCTGTATATGCAGTTCTCAAAGGTAAGAGAAAGGTATTTGCTAATGAAATCATGTATCACTCAGTCTTACCTTGCTAACAGGTATTTTTCAGGAGATTCTGGGACTAAGGGAATTAGCAGTATCACAAAAGCCTTTCAATTCTAGGTCACCAGTTTGTCAGAGCAGGGGCCTAATATTAGCTATTACTTTAGAAAGAATCATAAATATTTGCTCTCCCTAGGAGTGACTGAAGGCTGGTGGTGGTGACTGACTATTGAATGTGACTTGATAAATAATAACAGAAGGTCAAGATAGCCTAGGCTATCATCTCTGCAATTTAAAAAATAAAGTAGTATGAAAAAATTTCTTTTTGAATGCTACTGTCACAAACAAAAATGTGAGAACATGAAGATGCTACTCTGCTCCTAAGCTTTTTCTACCATGCTGGAGAACACCATTTGAAAGCGGTGTGCTTCACAAGCTGACTAGATCAGTTCTGCAGACTTGTTTAAATTCATATAGTGGGTGTGAAAAAGACACTCTGTGCTTGTAGATCATCAAAGAGCTTTGGAAACATAAACCATCTAAAACCATTATTGTCTTTGTATATTTATTAGACTGCAATTAGCTATTATCCCCAACCATAAGTGGAAAACACAAAAATAGCACTTCAGGTTGGTCGTAAAGAAAAATAACTATTTTCTGAGTGAGAATCACAAATGTGTTTTGATAAAACAGGAAGTTCTTAGTAGCAAGTACGGATGATAAAAGCAATGTAAAATCTATTGGCACAATCTGTAGCTGAGGAGGGCTACCTCAGTCACTGATTAAATAGGATTGCAGAGAGCTTTGTGTGTGCTCTGTGGAAGTCAAAATCTTTTAGCAGTTGTAGGAGTAAGGAAGGTGCCTTCCATGTAAAATACAGTATCATTTGCAAGAGACGGAGGTCCTACATGAAAGCTCTGAGGTCTCTGTAGGAATCTGTCTGACTGAACGCGCTGACTTTGTTGTTAGTAAAGGCTGCAACCCGTAGCAAATGCAGACAGAGCTTTACCTATTAGGACAATCCATAGGGGAGACACTTCAGGAAAGTAGCTCAAAAAGCTTTTTTTAAAAGTGACCTATTTAGAGTTACATTTTTCAAATCATTTAAGGAGAAGACTTAGTTAATGCTACTTAATCAAAGTTCTCTGCAAATAACTTAAAGGTGACAGGTCAGCAAAGACAAGCTTATTTAAAGACTGTATTTTAAGATTTAAAATGCTAAGAGTCTTACCAAGTCTAATCTGCTAAGAATTATAATAAAGTATAAGAGAAGTTCAAACCTTATTTATTTCAAGATCAGATTTATTATTTTTTTAAGACCTTGCAGGCAAAGAAATAGACAAGAATTACCACAGCAACTATTTCTCTAAAAGCATAGAGCCTATCTGCACTGGTGGTTGGATAATGATTGGTCACTTCTGTTATCCAGAATATTTGGGTTGATAGATCTCTAAATGGGTTTCTGTGTTTCAGGCAGCTGAAATTATTTACTTTCAAAGTGGTTGGCATGACATGACATAACATCTGTAAATAGGCTGCAACACTGTGCTAATTCTAAGTTCTTCTTGGTTGTAAATGTATTTTTTAAATAGCTGTTGCTGTAATTTGAAATGAAAATGGTGACCTTAACAAGCACTATCATTATTATGCCTTCAAGGGATTTAGACAAATCTCATTCACTCTGATATGCTGTCTCTGAATAGCTTGGTGTTCTGGGCCTATTATTTTACTGAAGTCACTGGGAAAAAAAAAAAAAAAAAGAGGGAGCTATGCATTGACCTGTGTTACTTTCTTCAGATATCTTTCATAATAAACTACTGCACAGTAGGATTCTGATTTCTAGTTAGTAATTGGAATAGTATTTTAATTAGAAATGCGCACCCAGAAGTTTACTTTTCGTATGCCAGAGTTAGATGGTGAATATGTAATTGAGGAACAAAGCCCAAGTGATTTTCTACTTTTTATTAGGATAAGAAAGAAGTGGGGGCTACCCAGTGAAGGCATTACAGAATCCTGGAAGGAGAGCGAGTTCATTGCTATAACATGGTGCTTACAGCCGGGAAAGGAGAAAACATCAGCTAATGAAATGGCGTCAACCACAAGTTCAAAATTCTAAAGAAGACTTGACATAACCACTGATATATTACTAGCCTAAATCTGAAATATAACTCAGCCTTGCAGTCCGGGCTGTGAGAGTGACAGGCTCTGAATGCCCTTTTTATATCTGAACACTATTTGAATTACAACAAGCTCAATAGGGAAGAGCGGGGTTCTGAGCGAGGGGGGAAAGATTGCACCATTGTGCATTCTCTCAGTCAGTGCTATCCCAGCAAAAAATAATCAAGGACACGTTTTAGATCCATTTGAAGATTTGTGAGGCAAATGTGTCGAGCATATTAAGAACAAAGCAGCAAATCCAGACAGCTTTTAAATACCAAATGATGTGCTTTACTTTAGAATGAAGCAATCAGTGGTTGGAGAATGCTCTTAATAACACTCTCTCTCCTTCTGGAAATTACCTATTCAGTGCAGGAAATTTCTGTTTAATTGTTTCTACAGGTAAACATTGTATTTATTACACTCCAAAAACAACAGGAATTTACATTGTGTAGCTGAGCCCACACATACTCTTGTAGCATTTTCCTTCTCCTTTACATTTATAATAAACATGAATTATATATAGAGACAGCCATGCTTTGTTTAAACTGCTGCACTAAGTACTCCTTGACAGCAGTAAGTCAATGGTTTGCTTTCTTATACATTTGAATGAATGTAATGACTGGAATAAACAATTAATCTGATGGATACACAGGAACTCTCTGCATCTAAGTAGAACTCAAAGAATAACACTGTTTCATTGTTCATACATTTGTCATTTGTGATGATCACACATTATTGACTTTGTCTATTATTTGTCTAATTATTTTATTCTCAAAGTTATTTTGAATTATTCAGTGTTCACTTAAATGGATGTCTGAAAAAACTATTTTCTCAGGCTCCAAGTAATAAGCCAATTAATATCAGCTTTGGAAGCTATTAACCAGATTTCAGTTTCTATTTTTCTGTCTAATTAAATCTAATGCTCCTGGTACTACAGTGACACCCAGGCACTTAATGTGTTAATATTTTTTTTAAAAGAATGCCAGTATTTGTATAAAATATATACACACAAACATACATATATATATAGATACACAAAACCACTAAATGTGTACTCATTAACTTTAAAGACCTGTATGAGCTCCAGTTGGGCTGTAAGGTTGTTTGGATGCGTCAGGAGACAATAAGTGAGTGAAATTGTTCAGAATAGCTTTCATTAGAGTTTTGCTACCTGGTGCCCTGAAGGTGTCATGGACATGATTAAATTAATGGACGAAACAAGGATGGCTATACAGTAACAGTCTGTGGACAAGCCTGAGACATTAGCTAATAAACTCACAGAGCTTGTTCCATTTTGTATCTCCTCATTTTAGAAATGGAGGAATTTGAGCCACTTACATGACAGAAAGAAATGCTTTGTGGAATGTTCCTGTTTCTCTGTCTTCCTTGTTAAATGAAATCAAGGAACAAAGAAAATTATCTATTTAGGGCTATTACCCATCACGCTTGCTGAAACTCATGGATTTCTTCACCAAGTGCAGAGATGCTGGGTAAGTTCTGGAAAAAGCCTGCTTAGAATTGTCCTTGCACATACCCAGACTTGATTGATGCCTACCCAGACAGTAGATGGAGTCAGTTAATGTCCTAGGCATACTGTTTACTGTAGCTTAAGGACTGCAACAAGCAACAAAGAGAAGTGGACCTTATATCTAGGGGGAAAAAGATTAGGCATTTCTCCCCTAATAGAGGCAACATTCCTACATTAAGAATGGTAATCATAGCTGAGATCAATGCATTCAAGACACTCTTGGGTTCTGTTTGAGGCTGGCAGTGATGAAATCTGTTTGGGACAGGATGAATCCAAAGGCATGAGCTTGTCTTTGGGATGCAAGAGGCTTAATTGATTGATAGTAGCACTGTGAAAAATGTTTTTCTTTGCTTTCTGCCAACTCTGTGAAAGGATTCTGAATACCCAGCGGTACTGGTGTTTAAATGATCAAAACCTCAGCTTTGAACATGGCAAACACCCATCAAGTGAATCTCCATATGCTATATAGTGACTATTTTGTCTTAGGCTACAGTTTCCCCTGCTACAACACGATGTGACGGACACAGCAAGATTTGAATCAGGCACATTTTCTGTATTTTGTTTGCTTGCTTTCATTGTGTTGTGTGTGTGGGAAGCACAAACCAAATAAATAAGTTTTTCTTTTACAAAACTTAAAAAAGATGGAACACATTCTTTAAATTTAAATGGTACAGTGGTGATGCAGTGAGGAAATCTTTTCTCTTAAAGTGTTAAAGAGCTTTCTTTGAAGGGATACATAACTTTTTTCCTGTTCCTTCCTAGCTTCAGCAGGACTCTTTAGCTGCATCCTCAACCAGGTTTTCTTCACAGAAAGCCCCGTACAGAAAGCAACTATCCCCAAGGACCTCCTGTCATCAAACTAGACGTCAACTAGAATGTCTCCAGCCATCCTCCTGCTACTCTTCAGCAACTCCATAGACATGACCTGAGCATTCAGGAAGACAACATATTTCTCCCCTCTCCCATTCAACTTGCCAACATAACTGAGAAATGTAAGACTGCTTTCCATTTGACAGCAGCGTAGTCTGCTGTACAAAGTCCACGTGAGCAAGAATTTGCATCTGTGACACAAACATTCAGGTTTCTCTTAGTTGTTGAGGATTGTTACTCTGTCATGCCACTCACTGAGGCTGCAGGCACAAATGCTGTCTCTGCAGCAGCCTGCTTAAACAAGGGTTGCCTGTGGATCTAGTGTTCTAGGCTCTGGATTTCAGTCAGTGTCTAGCATGCAGATTGGTCAAGATTTAAGCAATTCAGGCATATGAATTGAAGAGCCTGAACCAACAGCTGTTCTGTGTCCTGGATTTCAGCACACTAAATATGAAACCACCTACTTCTATCAAAATGAAGTTTCTGACCTGTGTCTTCTTTTGTAAAACCTTGACTAGCAGTCCCAAAAGGTAGCTAAACCAGTGTAGCACATCTGAAATTTAAGGTTTGGCTCATGTTTAGCTAGTTATGTTAAACCTCCAGAATCTAAACCATTTGCTACTTTTTGTTTGTAAATAGCAATAAAGGATGAGATTGTGTGGATATAGTCCAAAAGCCTACTTGCTTGTCTTTTTATAATTAAGCAAAAGGATAGATTTATAGGAAAAAGAAAAAATATATTATTTTCCCCACGTGTTTTGGCTTTCTGTCTCAGCAACAGGCATATCTAGTGGACACTGGTATTCATGGCTAGGGGAGGGGTAGTGCAGCTTCTCAAAATCTCATTTTGTTTTTTGGCAGATCCTTTTAACACCTGAGGTAAAAGTAGATTAGAATAAGCTCTGCATCAATGTAGAGGTTAAGACGGTAAAAGATTTTTTATTATTATTATTATAAAAGACATTTCCTGAGATATCTAATTTTAAAAAGTTATCTGTTCCACAGAGGTAATACTGCACTTAAAGAGGAGCCCAGATTTTAGATAAAAATTTACTTCATATCTCAAAGTCAGAATCGACTTTTCTGTCGCAGATTTGAAAATATTACTAAAACCCACTCCTTTTTGAAGCATAATAGAATGCAGATACTACAGTTTTTATGTCCAGAAAGGGTTGTATGTTTGGGGACAATAGGATAAAGCATGCCACAATTTCCTTCTACTAGGAAGAAATAGCATAATTAATTTAGTTGTTTCTGTGGTAATATTTATGAATAACCACAAAAATTCCTCTACTGGTAAAGGAAACATCAAGAATTGATTAATTTTGGTCTTTTTTTGTCTTTTAAATTCTTCTCTCACATTGCTTTTCCTTGTAGTAGCTAACAATTTGTTCATATTGCTTAGCTCTTCTTTTCTGCTTTTTTTTCCTTCTTCTCCTCTCTCAAAGCTACACTAAACCAACAAACTTGTGAACGCTTTTGCCCAACGTCTTTATTCCAGCTGCATCACCTATTAATATGTACCCCAAATAGGGCTTGGAGTGCTGGAGTTCATTGTACCATAAAACAACAGCAGCTTGCAGGTCAAAAATCCCTGCAACCTGAGTTTTCTTCATGCCAGTATATTAAGAACTGGATGGAACAAAACCCAACAAACCCTTTTCATTTTGTCCTTGAAACCTCTCAGAGAGAGCTACTTCATGTAAGGAACAGAGGTGTTTTTTTTTTCCCGTAACTAAAGGGCCCATGTCACTTGCTGTAAGGATCTGATGCACTTTAATCTCCAAGGTAATTCACTGTAATTCCACTTACGCTCTCTCTCCACGCCTCTTGTGCTGTCATATGCATGAGCGTGCTTATAAATTCACATGGTCATTCCTAGCTCCACTACTACTATCAAAAGAGAAGCTTCCACCTTCCACTTTAGTTTTAGGCTATGCTAAAGGTTTCTTAGAAATCCTCATAAATATACGGCATACTGAAGTGGCCACAGTCACCAAATTCATAATTGGATGTCTCACCTTTTGTAATAATTTTTAAATTTAGCCTTTCATTTGGTGACATAAGATGGCATGGTAACTCCTTATGTATTTCTCCAAATTACTCAATGTCAAATGGAAATTTCATTGAAAAAGTCTACTTGAAAAGTATGAGAAGCTGGCCAGTTAAAACCTTTCAAAGCAAAACTTCTGCTTGTTTATGAAAACATAATTACCAAGTGAGAGAGAGGATATAAGTATGATGGTTGACTAAGGCCGATGATTACCAAAAGCCAAATGACAATGAAAATAAAATAGGGCTTTGAATTAAGACGACCTAATTTTATTTCCCTTCTCCCACAGACTGGCTTTAATAGCTTTGAAGGACAGTGCTGTTCTGCATGACCACACCAGTACCGCATCCCCTTCTGAGATGTGAGTCCTCCTCTGCATTTTTTTTTGTGAAATATAATGAAATTAAAATGACTGATAATTGAGTTTGTAAAACTGTTTGGCAATCATGAAGGTGAGCCTAGTTTTGATACAGCCAAGGGACTTGCTGGCATTACTTTTTTGTTATATTAGGGGGAAAGAAAAAAGTCAATTCCCATGTAACATTTACTAGCTAATCTAAGGCCTGGGTGTCCTTACGTTTTGTTTAACCTCTCCACAGATGTTTGATGGAATGTGGACAGATAATAGAGTGCAGGATCAAGACTTATTCCTGGAATGGCTTTTAGGGCTACTGAAGTAAATTTTCTCAGTCCGATAGCATCAAGGAAGCTTTAAGTAAATGGAACATCTTGTATTGTGGTCCAAGAGATAGGAAACATAGCACTGTAATAACCAGGGCAATCTGATTATCAACAAATATGCCAAAGAAAGCCCATAGCATTCTCATTTTAAAAAAACCCCAAAGGATTAAAAAAATTGCAATCAGATTTCAGAAAAGGAACATTGATTCCACTTTTTAAATCCATGAAACTGCATGCAGTAATAAAATGTATGAAATCCAGTAGCACCTAGTCACTGTTTCCTTTCCCCTGTACATCCAACGTACTCACTGTCTGCTTCAGTTCTGTTGAAGGTGATAATCACTTGCTGCCAAACCAAAAAGAAAAGCAAACCATTATTATTCTTCATGGCAGTAACAGGGTTTTTTTTTGCAAGGAAGGAATGTGTGGACTCCAATTATTTGACTTCCTGTCAGAAAAGTAGGTGTTACTATGTTTGTTTTCTGCTTTCCAGTCGACGTGCTTACAGCACTGCATTTTCTAATCTTTCTGGTGCACAGGCTGCTATTGCAGCACCACAGCGTAGCCTGTTACCTTCTGTCACATCTGCTTAGATCTAAAGTAACATGTATATACTAAGACACAACCTAATGAAACACAGCACATCGGCAACATAAAGTCATGCTCCTTTCTGGCCTTGGGGACAAGTGTAGAAACTGAAATTCCAATACAAAAGCCACTGCAGCCAATAGCGCAACTGTTTACTGGATTTGTCGATTAAATTAGAATATTTCATTTTCAGTAATGAAAAAAAGTTGGTAATAGTCAATGAAAATATTTGCTAAAATGTACGATTTCAACATATGTTTTTTCTCTTTGCCTATTTTGCAGATGCTAATGGGAAAGTCATAAATGAACAGAGGGCCAATCTAAGACATTTCTACTGCTTATTAGAAACCAATTCAGTATGTGATTAAACAATGTACAAGCCTTGTTCTAATCCTATTCATGAACTTAATTTTATTCTGTAGAACAATCATATATAGAAAGCATGCCATGACAGATTTATCAACAAATTCAATTAAACTAAAAGCTAAAATATCTGCACTAGCAAAATTGTACAAGACAAATTACTTCATGAAGTTAATGATAATGTATTATGTCTACTGATGATCCAGCCTTCTGATTCCAGTTAAGATCTAAAAAGAGAAAAAAAATCCCATCAAATCAGAATCTTTTACTCTGTCTAAACACAAAAGAATATGACCCTTTAAAACTTAACATGAACTGGAGGCTCATAAAGATCTTACTAAAAAGAAATCGTAAGGTATTTATTGGATAACAGATGGCTATATTCAGGAAATGAAGTTCAGGGAGACGAGAGGTCTTCTCTGCAACCACATAGAAGACCTTGTGTTGAATGGTTCATCCCTTGTCTTTTCCAAGTAGAAAAAAAGTTCAAGTATTATAAAATCCCCTTTCGCTGATAGAGGATCAAGCTGGGAAAGACACGGATCACAACTAATATTTATTAATGCCTTCTATTAATTAAGCTGGTATTATTAATAGAATCCAGGCTTTATTTTTAATTGCAGCTAGCTAAACATCCACTTACTCCTCAAACAGTTCAGTCACACACACACACACTCTTGTGAGCTGAGTCACGCTTACGTGGATGGAGTAAAGGGGAGGCCAACTACATGGAGCACCATGGTGATGCCAGTAGCCTCTAGGTAGGTGTGGAAGATGCTCAAGGCCATGTGTATGATCTTGACGTCTTTGTTTGAATACAGCAGCCACTGCTCTCTTGGATGTGGCCCGAGTGATATGACCCCTTGTTGATGCTGCTGTATATCAGTGGCTTTGGACAAATTCAGCAGCCTTTTGGTGGTTTATTTTGCAGGTTCAGCCAGACCTTTAGTCTCCGGAGTTTATCAGACCTTGGAAGGCTTTTAAACAGTCCCTCTAAACACATACTTACCTACTTCACCTATTTTCTGGTAAGTAGGTTCCCCTCCATCCACACACATTGCTACTTCTAAACCCATTTCACACAACTTCACGCAGAAGAGCTTGACATATGACTTTCAAAAGTGCACACACAAAAGGCTATGATAATATTGTATTCCTGCCAGGTTGTGCACAGATGGTTAAGATGCATATCTGTATCTCAACTATCTGGACTATAGTGACAATGTTAATTTATGATCAAGATTAATTTCCCACGCCCTGCTGGATTAACATATTTGCGGCCCATTTTTTGACAGGCACCTGAATTAAACTAGCTCCTGTATGCTCAAAAGCCTAGTAAGGAAAGAAAGAAAGCTGAAGAGATTCCATTTGAATTTATTTCTTCATTTTTAGGTTCAAGACGGGGTGGGGGAAAAACCCCACCTGTTGTATTTAACTATTGACCATATCATTGATACTTGAGAAATAAAGGAATCTCCTTTTGGGTACTGCTGGATCTTGGCTTGATTATAATTGTTATTAGAAGAAGAAGAATAATGTTAATTTTGTTGTTTGAGCAGTGGCTGCTTGTTAGTTTTTCCATGTTGTGTATAGGTTTCTGTCTATTTGTTAAAAGACAATAAATTCAATGAAAGTGTAGAAAAGGAACCTTATGTATTCAACTTTGCAAACAAAGTTCTTAAATAAGCACCAAGAAAAGTAGTAATAGAAAAAATACAAATGCCAGACTTAATTACAAGTATACATGTAAAGCAATATTGCTTTTTCAAGTGTAGAGTACTGAGTGGGAAAAGTGAAAAAGTATTTTGTTGGAAAATAAAAATAGTCTTATGATGTCCATTTGCATTTCATCTATGTTTATGTCCTTTCATTTAATACTGATGTATCCTAAATGATTTGTTGATACAGGGGAGACTTAAGAGAGAAAAAGTAATTCCTCATACTTAAAATATAAAGAAAAAGGCATAATTTTATTTCAGTGGTTAGCAAGAATTATTAAATTACCTGTATAATCTTTGAGGTTCTAGCCTCTGAATATTTCAGAGCATTCATCTGGGCATTCTGAAGATGAAGAAACTTTAAATAATTTATGATCCTCTGAGGAAAAAAAAATGGTGAGTCTGCAATCCTATGTTTTGGTGATTTGCTTTGTGTTGTTTTTCTTTAAGCAAATTCTACAAGAGAAGTAAAACATATGAATATATAACCTGCCTGCTCCTGCATTAAGGTATTGACAAAAAAATAGATGTAACAAGCTGGATATTGAGTCATTCAACTGAGCATAAATTAATTGTTTGGTTCTCCAGTGTATTAATCTGTCCCTAGATTTCACACTGATTTTTTCATCGATTTCTAATTAGTTATAAGAATATTTTTTTATATACCTTGATTGATATCACCATGCAGAAAAAAAAATACAGAGAGTATTTTCAGGTCAGAAGCAGAACCTGAGAAAAACTTACCTACAACAAGTAGAATTAATGATGGGATTTTCCAAGATTCCTGTTCCATTTGATGTATAATTTGTAAGTTGCTTGCCAAGACAGAGCTGCCCAGCACAATTAGACTTTCATGTACTAATGAGATCAGGAAGACCTGCCAACGAAAAAAGCCAAGCAAACCAGTCCTAAAATACATAATGGTTTGCTGTGGGGGTGAGAAAAGGTACATCTAAGGATGAGTTGGGGAAACAAAAAGCCAGCTGTGTGGTCTTTTGTTCATTGACATCATTTCACAGGCAATATGTGATAACCAGCTGATACTGATATATGCCGGTTCTGTAGCTTTCAATTACAGCCTCTGGTGTCTACCTTGCAAACATTTAGAAATTTAAGAGAAGCAAGAGTGCAAATAAGAGTAATGTGAGCTACCGGGGTGGACTATAGGAAGCTTTAAGCTCCAGTTACCTTTCTGATTTCTTATTCTTCCACTTTCCCAACATGCTCTCTTTTGGTATTAAACCATTTAATTGTGGATAGTAAATTCTCAGACAAGAAGTGAGCAGAAGGAGAAGCATGTTCATAGTTGCTGTGGATGTTTAAATAGGGACCACCAGAATTTAGAAACCAGTCAGACAATAGTGTTTTGTAGATTAGTGCAGAATCATATAGAGAAAGGTGTTTGTGAGCGGGTGTGTTTCATGAAGAGTTATGTTAACCTCTATCTTTAAAAAGCTGACACCACAAAGCCACAGTCTAGGCTTAGAATCTGTTTACTTTTTGGTACAGATTAACAAGATTTGTCTGTTAAGGTCACTGGACAGAAAATGGTATCTCAAGACAGTTACTTCTTTAGGTCCTGTATAGGTAATCATTATAAGAGGAAAAGATAATAATCTATAGTTGATGTTGCTCAAAATAACTATTACTTTGCTACTGCAAAACTAAAGGGTTTTGTTAGTGTTTTTTGAACGCTCTTTACAAAGAACACAAAAATAATTTTTCCACATCACTTTCAGCCCCAGCCAGCTTTAGCGATTTCAGAGGTGCCTTGGTAACATGCCACCAATATATACTGAAAAATGAGAGAAAAATGCTGATCCAGAACTCCTTTTAGTTCAAGCAATTAAAGAGGTACAGTTTATGCAACTTACATGTTTTGAAATTGAAAAAAAATAAATCAAAAGCTCTTCAGGACTGTGCTTATTTTTTAATTAAATCAATGTCAGCATCTAGTTGCTAATGAGAAACTCTCAATAACAGATCCTTGCAAAAAAAAAAAAAGTTATTTCAGCTTCAGGCTGATAAAAGGATGATTAGAAAGCAGCTCTGTGTGTGTGTGCATGTCTGAAGGTTTAAGCAATCATGAAAAATACTACTTTGACGTCATTCACTTCAAGCCCATATAGACTGTGTTGTCCCACTAAATGTGATGGGTTCAAGAGTGTATCTTCAACTGATGGTATTGGTTGTAGTAAGCACATACACACACACAAAAATATATATATTTTTAAACTATGGTCATACTGAGCTTTTGTGAAACTTTTTCTTATTTTTTTTTCTTTTTACACCTATCCACAGCCAACTTATCATACTTGCTAGGATTTTTCTCCAGTAGCATACTGCACACTACACAGTAGACTTAGTATGTAAAATACCAGCAAAAAAGGTTGACATAATGAGTCATTACAATGTAAATCTTATTACACAAAGCTTCATTCAAGTCAATATACATAGTATAGAACCGCAGGGGTACATTTTAGCCTGGTGTGAGAGGAATGAGTCATGCAGTTCTCATTATGGTTAATAGAAGAAACACATCTCTTGCCTCATGTAAGCCCCTGGAAGTGCACCTTGAAATTCATATTCAAATCACATTGGGCAGTGGCTACTCCAGAAAACTGTCAAACAGTTACATTTCAAACTTTAAAGTTCATCTGATTCAAAAGTTTTGGAAATGACATTGCATTGTATTGGTGACCTCATACAAATACAACATTGGCAGTGATGATTATGCCTAATTGCCACAGGAATAAGTGGAGCCTTTCAGAAGCTTAAAAAGGGAGTGACATAAACCACATTAACATGGATCATGTCTTTCCTCTCCTCTTATTATCTTTACTGGCAGACTGCTAACTTCCTAGACTCTTATAAATGTTGCACACCCAGAAATGGTTATTACTAAGCCTAGCCACTCCCTCACTGAATTTTGGGATATATTTTGGATTTTTTTTTTTTGAATCAACTATGCTAAAAGACTAATAGCTTATATACTTACTGTTTTAGTTGCTTATTTTACTAATGGCTTGTTCCAGCTAATTAAAGGAAATCTCCAGGAAATCTCTTTCTTCTGATAAGTAGGTTGCACAAACAGCTTCAAGGAGAATGCATCCTTCCAGCCATAAATCTACACTTATAACTGCAAAGCTGTTTGCATAGTCTAGAGTGGTATGCATGTAACTTCAGTTTTATTTATTGTTAGATTCATGTGCTGTTGAAAAGATATATTTATTATTCAATATTGGAGATTTTTTTTTTAAATCCTGTAAAATAGTTTTTATTATGGACAACGCTAGTGTAGATTATAATCAGGAATAGTTTTTACTGGGAATATCTACATCAAAAATGATTGAATTCTCAAAAAAGTGCATCCTATCTTACAAGATAAAAAAAATTATTCTCCTTTTCGTGCTTCAGTGCAAATAAGGGATTTGATTTATGAATGTGAACTGCAAAATCCAGGGTTTTTCCCAACTTTTTAATTTCTCCTAGTCTGTGCAGAAGAACCCCCAACACAATTTTAGTTCAGATAGCTTGCATTGCTTACCAAACATTAAACTTTAAAAAAATATAAAAACGCCAATTATCAGAGAGATATTTTGAAAAACAAAGTTGCATCTGTTGTGAAAGCAGAGTCTAACTCAAACCCCTGACTTTATTCAAGATGAAAGTGATATAAAATGTGTGTTGGAATTCGTTTCCAAATGAATTCAAACGGCTCTTGCTAAATCCTCAAAGAGCAGAAAGGTGCAGGTTACCAGTGCAGAGCTGCTGCTGCAGAATGGCAGCATCATCAGGAATTCAGCTTCATTGCTGAGATTTAGCAGAGAAGCAGTAAAGCACCCCTTATCCGAAGGGCTTGTAAAGGCACTTTCTAAAAGAGCAGGATTTCCATTGTGTCTGTGTTGGGAGCTTGGCAGAGGTATTCATCAGCCATTATTGATTTAGAAGAAGGCATGGCTGGAGTGAGGAGGATTGATCTGAATCCTCCCTTGGCTAAGTTAACTATTGAGGGATCTATTCATATCAAGATGGAGCACTGAAGAGTGACCTACAATGATAGGAAACAAGAATCCCTTTCTTTTTCTTTACAGTGCTTGCAAAAAAAATGTCCTGTTCTTGTCTTGGGGAGTTTTCTCCTCTCTCCATTTGCTCTCAGAAACATCTTTTCTGGGTTTAGGATTTCTTGACTTTGCTGGGCAATTCTTTAGGGAGTAGCAGTTTCCTTTGAGATTATCTGGTAAAGGGCTAGGAGAGAAAGCGCTATTGACTTTCTATTCAAGCTGCAGACATACTTGTGAGAAAATGAAGGTGGCAAGAAGCATCCAACAGGAGCCTAGCTTTGCTGTGCTCTCTTAATCAGCCCTCCCTGTCCCCAAATATCCTAGCATCTTCCCAAGTTATTTCTGTGGCCAGTATTGCCATCCTTGCCTTTCATGTTTATTTACTGTATCTCTTCCAGAGGAATCTGCAACTTTTCTTTCTCAGAGACAGGACCATGACATAAGTGGACCCAGGATAAACGTTCTTGAATTCTCCTTGCTGAGGTCCCTTACCTGGATAGCAGCTGGGCTGGGACCTCTCAGGTCTGTGATTGTGTGGGCCATATTTCATCCACACTGTTTTGCCCAGATTTCACCTTATATGTGCAACATCTTTCTTCAGCTTTTACAAGTATATTTGCCTTACCGACAGCCATCTGAAATGCTTCTGCAAGAAGCAAGGAGCATTTATCTTTTCCTCTCTTTGTAGCCTTTCCTTTTTTTTTTTTACTCATTTCTGTCACTTCACAGATAACCTGACTGTCACGTGCCTTTATGGCCTTTCCTTCAACTCGTCATTTCAGATGAGCTACTGACATATCAAGTGCCACCACTGATTAGCTTCTAATCCCAGCTTGTTCAGCTATTTCCTTGAGTTAGGGACTGACACATTTGTTCTTTGTCTTGTGCTGTTCGTCACAGTCTAGAGGTCCTTGCTGCAAAAACACATACAAGGCCATTTCAGGGTTTTCCCTGCAGTCTTTTTCAGGGAGAACTAAGTACCTTTTGCTTATATGCACTCCCTTTTTATGGCTTCCACTTGGCTGAACAAACACACTTCAGGAGATTATTTTTTGCCTCCAAAAACCCCTCCGAACCCCAAACAGATGTATCTTTTGTTATTTTCCTGTTAGTCACATTTTAAAAGACTTTGTTACTATTCGCACAATAAACTTTGCAAAGGAAAGACTGTGGGTGTACAGCGCATACCCATAATGGGAATTGAGGTATTTACTGTCTTCAAATTCTGTACAAAACTGGCTTTATTTCATATGCAACTTGGGACATCTTTTTCATTCTGGTTATTGTAGCACAACAGATTCCCTGATCTGTAAGTAGAGCCCCTGTATGCTAAAATACAAACAAATAATAATAATATTATTCCCATTAGTAAAGGAATTCAAGAGCAAGACCAAAGAGTTATAGTTTAAGTCTGTTTTGTAATAATTTTAAATAAATATAGAATTTATATTATAACTTAGAATGTTACCTTTAAAACCAGATTATTCAGACCTGACAGCTTCGTAAAGGAATAAACAGAAAAATAACCTTTGAAAATAAAGAAAAAACATGAAATTAAATGATTCTCAGTAGCTCAAGGTCTCAAGATCTTTACTTTATTATTTGGTTTACTTTATCTCAAGATCTTTGTTAAAGTACTTGAATCTTAGGAAACCTACATATATGAACTTACTTTCCCCACTGAACTGTGCTTTGCTTCACATGGTGGAGCACCAGCTGTTACTGGGATTTTAGTCCCAGGGACCAAGTCAATATGAAGTAAAATTACCTCACCCGTGCATAATGTGGTTGTTGAGTTTTCAGTTCAGGGTAAAAATAATAATAATAATTTTAAAAAATCAGACAGAATATCCCCCTGAAAATGTTAATCATAAGAAGGAAGGTTACATGCCTTTATTTGCATGGATTCCTGTGAAGTGGAGAACAGAAGTCACACTCTTTTTATGATTAATTAAACCAGGAAGGATGTATTAATAGTTCACTTCTTCCTGAAAGAAGACTCAAGTTCAAGATGGGGAAGAGTACTGAAATCCAGAACAGTGAAGGATCAGATACATGGCTGACATTTTTTCTTTCCAAAATTTTTTGTTGTGACCCAACAACATGCTCCGGCTTTTGAAAGTTTTATTACATTTTATAAACTTCTCATCTTTGCTGCTGAAACCACCACACTACTTACTGTGTTCAAAAAAAAGTGATCATTGTAGTGAGTTCATCTTCAAATCATCTCATATTTCCTTTACATTTATGCGTCATAGCATACAGATTTCACCCTTACATTGCATCAAGTTTGACTCTCTCTTAATAGACAAAATGACTCTTTGCTTTCTATGAATCCTACTATTTGTATTTCTTTTCTTCTCTGAGCTGTAATTTGTGACTTACAATAGGCTACTTCTCAGTAAAATGGTAAGGTGCTAGTTCAGCCTAATACTGTTCAAATGAAAAAAAAAAAACAGTCTAAGTGCCAGCCTGTTGTTACTAGTGCTTTTCTAGTACATGCTCTTTAAATTATCTGACTTCCCAATAAGTTGAACAGTGCATTATATTCACCTGAAAACTTCAGGCAATTATATGGTACAGTATTTGATCCCTTCACAAAATTCAGTGTTGGCTACTGTTCCCTGCTCCATACTGTGCAGTTTCAATTTATCATTCACTTTCTGTAATGTTGACTATTGCTCTGAATTACTCATCATACTGCATTCAGTCCTTCACTGCCTTCAATATAACACAGAGGAATGGCTTGTCATTACAACATCCTTCATCAAATTCTTTTTTTCTTCTAAGACCTTTCTCGGTTGTCTAAGGTGTGTAGAGGTTTCTGATCTGTGGCCTGAAAATACAGCACCAGCTCTATTTCACATGGTTAACAAGTGAACATGCTCCACAATATTTCCTACAAGTGTACATGCCACTGGAAGCCCACCAACGTGTACCTCTCCCCTGGGTCTTTCTGCTTCTTAACTTACCTGTTGCCTGTCAAAAGCTTTTATTATATTTTTACCAGGAGAGGTATAACTTTGACCGTATCCATTTCTCATTAAGAGATCAAGTGAGATATTAGACCCCAGCCACTTTTACCTTTTCTACTCTCATGTAGAAAGAAAAAAGAATTTCAGGCAGGGTAGATAGTACCTTTACACAATAGCAGAATATGCTTTTAAAATATTAATTTCAGACAGAACAACATGTAATTAACTCATTATTCTTTCAAAGTGTGGACTGTCTCCATACTCAGCTTAGTCTTTAGCTCATGACCCCAATGAACCAAACTTGCTCCTTTAAACTGAAATTAATTACATAAAGATTAGTCCAAACAGAATTAGAAGGATTTATCTCCTTTAATATGACTACTAAGAGGAAAGAAAAACCCGTTAATAGAACATATTTAAGTTTTCTTCCTCCTGACCACGTGTGGTAAACCACCCGGACCATGACATCATGACAACCATAAACAACTCTATTCAGGGAAAAAAGATCGTGTTCAGCTTGTTCTTTAGTGCCAAATTATCACACTGCACTGATCAAGTCAAGCAGCTTGGTTTGCCTGTGTTTCACTTTTCTTCTGGACAAATGCTGTTATTCACCAATTACTGCACTCAACCTTTTGGCAGCCTTGGTCCCCTTACAACTTTTACAGATTTGGAGAAATTTCTTTTCCAAAAGCGAAATTAAGATCAGTATCTCTTTTGGAGTAGTGATTTTCCAATCCACTGAATAATAATGCAAGGGGAAGAATGTTGAATTTATGGAAAAGTTTCTGTTGTAGGTCTTGTTGGTTTTTATTTTCTTTCTCTCAGTACAATGCAACTGAATTAGTATCTATGACATTGCATTTTGTCACTTGTTTTTAAAAACAGATGTTTTGATGAAATTGTAAAAGCATCTGGGATCTGCATAAGTGTAACAAAGAGGATTATCAGTTCTCACATCAGCAAGATTGGTATGAGTACTTTTCTATGGAAGGTAGTTTTGCTGAAGGAAGATCTGACCTAACTTCTCAAAACTTACGACTATTTCTATAAGTTAATAAAAAAATTGTGTTTAACAATAGTAAGATTTTCCTTTCCTTTGATTAAAATAGATTTTAGCAATATAGACTCATGCCTCATGCTTCAAACTCCAGAGAAGCAATCACAAGGGTTGGTGGTAAAAAAACCCAACACTTTACTATGGGCAATTTATCATATGAAATAGCACTGGAAAAATAATCTTCTATTAATTTTAATCAGGGGCTAACATTTTAACAGGCCAATAAGCCAATAAATTAATCAAAGAACAGATTAACTAAATGGAAGGTGCAGTGTCTGCATGTAGAATAGCTGCCCAGTTGCCCCATTCTTGAATATATTGAAGGCATGATTGCTGTGTATCTCCTCAACTAAATGTTATTAGTTACAATGCTGCTTCCAAGTTATTTCTCCAATGGTCTCTGAGCAGTAGATTGCTCATTGCTGCCTAAGACTTTACTGCTGCTGTTGTGGTGACTACAGGAAAGGTTATGCAGTAAAATTGCATCCATTTTGCTTCACTGAGAATCTTACCTGTTTCTTGGCCTCCTTACATCCATCCCTGTGTATATGGAAGAAGAGCCTTCACCTCACCAAGAAAGCAGCCCTTATATTTGATGGAAGTTCTGTGCCTATTCTTGGGCACCTGTTTCATTTAACCTCAAGCATATGCCCACTTGCTACCAGATAAAATAAATTAGCTTATACACATGGAGTTACAAAAACGTGAATGGTGGGGGAAGAAGTACCATCACAAGGGAAAAAAGCTGATCTAAGGTGAGCTACCCATCTACCTCTTTGACAGCTAGGCAGGAGGGAAGCATGGCAGCATTGTTATACAGCACACAGATGAACGATGGCTGAACAGAGCTTTCAGGCCTTTTAATCTGTTCTTTGATCATCTCTGAAATAGATCAAGGCAAAGCCATTCCTTTCCTCTCTGACAAAAAGTACTTACTGACTTCTCTGTATTAAACATAGCTTCCTATTCTGGCAATTCGGCTCAGGAATATCACCTACTTACTCCATTTCACTCTGCTCAGTATAAAGGCCTGACCCTGGAAGAGCTTTGGACCCAGTCCTGTGGTACTTCATTGAATAGCTGGAGTAACTGGGGCATGTCCTTCCTGAACTGAGGCAGATATGATTGATAAAAGCAGTCACAAAGAATGCTGAAAGGAACTACTGAGAAAGAACTGAATTGTTTGTATATCAATGTAGATGGCCTTTAAAACTAAACAGAGGAATTCTAACAAATGATGCAAGTCATGGAAGTTGATATTATAAGAATCAATAGATCCCTAGTATGAAAAAGCAGTGATGACTGGAGCCCATTTATCAAAGTCCATGCACTCTCAAGAGCAGATATAGTGTCATAGTGTATGTTAAAGATGGACTAGGGCATAAAGAGAGAGTAGCACAAGAAAACAATCCATTTGAGTCAAAATCGCTCTTGAAAAGAATGATAAATAGCCTTTAAGAGACTATGAATTTTTTTTTAATGTAGCCCAAAAGGTTATCTTAACTCATGATTTATAATCTTGATAGTATTTATTAGAGAGAGGGGACAAAACCCACCAGTAATTGTTTAATTTTCTCTCATTTGAGAGAAATGCTACTGGCCACTGTCAGGGCTCTGCGTGCTTTGCTGTGAAACTTCACAGGGTTCTTCAACAACAAGTCACCAAACCCACAAAGTAGGAAGTTACTTTATTTGCAGGTTTGGTAACCAATGAGGATATGAAATGAGTGATAGAAAAAAAACCCCTTTTGTTGAAGATGGCATTCCAAGTTTGTTTAGTTTAAATGTAATGAACAGGAGAAAAGCATAGCTGTGACAGACATTTCCAATTTCAAAAGAGTGGTGTAGTGGGTCTGGCTGAGCTGGTTTTCCACATAGCAGCAGTGTTTTGTGCTGGAAGGGTGCTGATAACACTCCCATGTTGTGAATGCTCCCTAGCAGTGCTCACACAGCACCAAGGCTCTTCCCAACATTCCCCGCAGTGGGATGGGGTGGGCAAGATCTTGGGAGGGGACACAACCAGGACAGCTGACCCAAACTGACCAAAGGG